>VZQC01000411.1:642536-654989 GCA_009823505.1 Rhizomys pruinosus
TGTTGACCAATGGAACAAAACTGAAGATCCAAACTTGAGCACATACAATTTCAGCCACCTCATATTTGACAAGGGGGCCAAGAAGACACAATGGAGGAAAGACAGCATCTTCAGCAAGTGGTGTTGGCAAAACTGGATCACCACTTGTAGAAGAATGAAATTAAACCCCTGCCTCTCACCCTGTACAAAAGTCAACTCCAGATGGATCAAAGATCTCAACATGAAACCCCAATCTCTGAAGGCGATAGAAGAAAAAGTTGGCAGCAGACTACAAGACATAGGTGTAGGAAAGGACTTCCTAAATCAGACAGCAGCTGCATAAGAATTAAGGTTGACAATTGACAAATGGGACCTCGTGAAACTCAAAAGCTTCTGTACAGAGAAAAAAACAATAAAAGAAATGAAGAGAAAACCCACAGAGTGGGAGGAAACCTTCACCACAGATACATCTGACAAAGCATTGATTTCCAGAGTATATAAACTACTCAAAAAACAGAGAAAAGAAAAGAAATGAATCACTCAAAAGATGGAGCAAAGAGCTCAACAGAGACTTCACAAGTGATGAATTAGAGATGGCTTAGAAACATCTTCAAAAGTGTTCAACATCGTGGGGCTGAAGAGATAGCCTAGCGGTTAAGAGCACCAACTACTCTTGCAGAGGACCCAGGTTTGATCCCCAGCACCCACATGGCAGCTAAGAACCATCTGTAACTCCAATTCCAGGAGAACTCCAGTTCCAGGGGAATCCAAGACCCTCTTCTGACCTCTGCAATGTTGCACAACACAGGTGCACAAACCTATATGCAGATAGTACATTCATACACTTACAAAAATAAACAAATTTTTAAAAAAGTGTTCAACATTGCTAATAATTAAGGAAATGCAAATTAAAACCACTTTAAGATATCATCTTACTCCAATAAGACTGGCTAGGACCAAGAAAACAAATGATACCAAGTGCTGGAGAGGTTGTGGGGAAAGGGAAACGCTCATTCACTGCTGGTGGGAATATAAATTTGTACAGCCACTGTGGAAAGCAGTGTGGAGAACCCTTGGAAGACTCAAAATGAGCTTACCATCTAACCCAGTCATACCACTCCAGGGTATATAACCACAAGACTCTTCTTACTGTAGAGATACATGCACAGCTATGTTTATTATAGCTCTGTTCACAATAGCAAAAAGCTGGAACCAACCCAAATGCCCCTCGACTGAGTGGATAGAGAAAATGTGGTACATCTACACAATGGAGTTCTATGCAGCAGTAAAAAAAAGACAACATAATGAAGTTTGCACGTAAATGGATGGAACTGGAAGATATTATGTTAAGTGAAGGAACACAGTCCCAGAAAAACAAACGATGAATGATATCACTCATCTGTGGATGCTAGCGCCAATAACCTAGTTGTAAACATTTCTTGTTGGGAGTGATGCATATTGGAAAGGACAACAACAACACGAACAACAGAAAAGACTGCATCAAAGAACTGACTGAAAGGGTGAATCTGGTGGTTTGGGGGTTTGGGAGGGGGACACGGATCTAGATTAGTTTTGTAACATAATCTTGTATGAAAAATATATAAAACAATAAATTAAAAAAATAAAGAAGTTTAAAATAATATCTTTTGTGTCTATCTCAAATGAAAGCTGTTTTACTATAAATAGATGTAGTTTGTTTTTCCTGCACCCCCCCGCCCCGACTCTGAGTTATAATTTTGAGAAGGAAGGGAAGGGCCATACCTATAGACAAAAAATAGGTTGACTTAAATGGAGGTCACCAAAAGCGTTTTTTATTTATTTGTTTGTTTTGTTTGTTTTGACTGTCCCATATGGTTCTGGGAGGTAAAACCTAGTTTTTCTTGAGTCTAATTATTTTGTTATGGGCAAGATAAACTAGCAAAAGTAACATATGCAAAATATAACAGAAACATAAAAACATTTATAGTAGGTATGGGTAACTCAATACCTGTATGTGTCCATTTCCTCTGAGCCTGTAACTAGGTGTGCAGTAGCAGTACAAGACAGAGGAGTGGACTTAAAACTTTGGTTTTAAGAGTAATTTTTCTAATAATAACACCCTATCTCTATGATTCTACTCAGATCTTTTGTAAACTTCCTCAAATATTCTCATTATCCCTTCTATTCTGGAAATCTATAGCCATGTTAATCTTCATACATAAATCCTTCTGTATCCTTTATACCAAACTTTTAACCCTATATTTTCTTTTACTAATGCCCTGAGACATATTACAATTTGTAAACAAACAACTTTACCATTTGTTGTGGGAATTTAGTAAGCAATTAATACTACTCCTTTATATACATATATATATATATATAGAGAGAGAGAGAGAGAGAGAGAGAGAGAGAGAAAGAGAGAGGAATATGAATAATTATCTCAAATAAAACAGTCAAAATAATAGCATTTAAATCTTTCTACAGTTTAGTACTGAGAGTCTCTAGTTGTGGAACACATTTTTGTTGTAAATTAAAATATAAACATAATGAAAATCATTTGAGTGACCATTATTTTCATTATAAAGGTTTCACTAAGCATTTGTTAATGAAAAAGAATTTTTAAGCTAGCAGTTTATATACATATACATCTATCTATATAGTCACACTCACATATGCTATTCTTAGTGTTTGTACCAAACAAAGCTACATACACTGTTGCTAAACATCATAAGGGAGTTCATTCACTTGAGGAGAGCATTTACATTTTAATATAATAAATATCCCTAACTGTGCTTCAAACTCAACAAGTGATAGAAAACAGAATTATATATCTTATTTGTACTCAAAGTTAATGATAACTAAAAGTTACACTACAATAATTAAATACAATTTCATTAAGGGACAGGTTAAGGAATGTGATGACAGGAAATATTTAGTCTTATTCAGGCAATGAAAAATAAGACCATTTAATAATTGTTAATATGAAAAGCATGAAGTAGAGTATAGGAAAATGGTATTTCTGGGTATGATTTAATTACAGTTAGTTTTTTTCATAGTGATATGCAGGAACTTAGAATAAGAGTCAAGCAGAAGCACACCCCACATGGGCGGGGGGGGGGTATTCTGTGACAACCACAGTAGCCCAGGGCAGTGGTGTATGCACAAAAGCATGTAGTAATTTTATAAAATAAACACAATAAAATATAAAGGTAGTTATTTTGACAACATTGTAGTTGTCAAGTTTTAGGCTGTTTTGCTGGAAGTAAGAGATTGTCTTAAGGGTCTTTTGGGGATCAGTTTTTATGTATCCCAGGCTGGCCTTGAACTTAAGATCCTCCTGCCTCTGCCTCTACAGCATATCCTATTGGTGTGCGCCACCAACACCTGCAAGGGGATCAGTTTTTATAAGGTACCCCAGGAGAAGTCATGTGCTACTGTGTCTGACCCAAGTGCCACAGTATGGATGAGTCTAGGGATTTTTAAATTGGTCTCTGGCCAGAGGGACAGAGACACAGCTGTCACATGGCTTTCTCCAGGAGCCCATTTAAGTAAATGAATAAGAAAATATGTTAGTAAATCTTTAATAAGGAAGAGTCAGAATTAGATCTTCAGAGGTCTGAAAGCAATAAAAATCAAATTGAATGCTGAAAGTGAAATCAGAATACCTTTAAAGTAAACAACAAAAAAGGAGATACCTTAAAACGATTACTTTGGAGAGCAAGCTCAATTTAACAGATAGGTAATAAGATTTTCAGATAACCAGCTTAGATACTGGGGGTTTTCGGGTTTTTTGGGGGGCGGGTTGGGTTTGGGTTTTTGTCGTTTTTGTTGTCTTTTTGAGACAGGGTTTCCCTGTATCCCCAGCTGTCCTGGAACTTGCTATGTGTAGGGAAAAAGGAAGCCGCTTATGGCTTCTTTTGTGCTAAATTACCTACTGTCTGTTTATACTGAAACCTGGCCTTAGGCAGGATTGCCTGTGCATTAGCAACCCTGTGACACCTTGAGATCAAAGGCATCGACAAGTACTCTGTGATACTATGGAACATGAGGCACTGGGTCTGAAACCAGGCCCTGAGATATGATGTCACTCTGGGTATAAAAACAGAATGCTGTGAATAAAAAGACGTGTCCTTCTTACCATTAGACAGGGACTACTGGCCGTTATTTATGCATGTAATCTTAGCCCATGAGGCTTGTGTAGTAGTGACCAGTGGGTTGGATGGCAGTCAATCAGGCCACCAACCTGGGAAGCTGGGGTGGACCAGTGGGTTGGACAGCGGTCAAGCAGATCACCAACCTGGGAAGCTGCTGTGGGGCTCCAAGGAGACTTATCATGTTGCCAGGTGTGATGTGTGGTGAGTGCCTGGGTGGAAGTTAGACTGCAGATCACCAATCAGGCAGCAGTCTGGGAATTTGACTGTAGAGTGCCAATCAGCAGCAGTCTGGAGGATCTGGGAGTGCCAATAGGGCATTGCCCAGTGTAGTTGCTAGATGAGACAGGTGGACAGTGGAAAGGTTGGCAGCCTTTGGCCCCACGATTTAGGACAGCTGCTGGAGGCTGTCTTGTGTTTTCCCTTTTCCCTGTAATCCAGTGGATGGGGTTTGAGCATCCACCTCTACGTGTGTCAGAGTGACACCACAACTATGTAGACCAGGCTAGCCTTGAACACACACAGATCTGCCTGCCTTTGCCTCCTGAGTACTGGGATTAAAGGTGTCATGCTCCACCATGCCAGGCTTAGATAATGTTTTGTATAAGCAAGTAGTACTTGGAAGTTTTGTGGAATAATAGATAGTTTAATGATGTTTAGTGTATCTGGGTTTATAAGGCCTTTGAAAATATTTTGATTAGGCATGTGAGAATAAAATTTAAACTAATAATTCTTGTGCACAAAAATGAAGAAGGAAAACTTAGTGACCAGCTTAAAACCATTTTGAGACAAGTAGCACACGAAGACACTTAACATAACAACATGAGATCTCTCTACATGGAAATATGTTAGATCTTAACACATGGAAATATATAAAAACATGACATTACATGGAGTTTTAAATAACATAAGAAAATGGTCATTCATAATTATATGAATTAATAAATTTAATTATGATGTGGGGCTGGAGAGATAGCCTAGCGGTTAAGAGAGCACTGACAGCTCTTGCAGAGGACCCAGGTTCGATCCCCAGCACCCACATGGTGGCTAAGAACCGTCTGCAACTCCAATACCAGGAGAACTCCAGTTCCAGGGGAATCCGAGATCCTCTTCTGACCTCTGCGGCATTGCACGACACGGGTGCACAAACCTGCATACAGACAGTACATTCATACACATACAAAAATAAATAAGAATTAAGGGCTGGAGAGATGGCCTAGTGGTTAAGAGCTCCGACTGCTCTTGCAGAGGACCCGGGTTCGATCCTCCCCAGCACCCACAAGGTGGCTGAGAACCATCTTTAGCTGCAGTTCCAGGGGAATCCAATGCCCTCTTCTGACCTCCATGGCATTGCACGACACAGGTGCACAAACCTACATGCAGATAGTACATTCATACACATAAAAATAAATAAAATTTTAAAAAGATTTAAAAAATTTAATTATGATGATCTTCTGTAAGTAGGCACAGCTGAAATTATAAAGAATGAAGCAGTTTGGAAAGACAAGTTTACTGGTGTATATAGAAGGATTTTGCAGTGTTTTAGGCAAAAAAGTTTTTTGGTTTGGAGTCATGGTAGCAGTAGACAGAGAGGAAGAACTTAGATTCGAGGTTTATAATAAGTGCTACGGGGTGGAAGTAAGTTGCCAGGTTGCAACCTGATGTGTGGAGACCTAAGGGTCCCCAGGAGACAGAAAAACATGGAAATAAATGTATAGTGAGTGGAAAGACTTAAAACCATTTCCTTAAAAGCCAGTAAGTAGCTGAGTGGAATGAAGGTAAGAGAGAGGAATTAAATCTTAAAGGATAGAGAAAAACCAATGAGGTGGAGGGGCTGGAACTTGATATAAGAAATTACTCTCAGATGTGTAGGCCCCAAATCTGAAAGCAAAGCCAAGGAATACATGGTCTCAAACCAAGGGAGACTGCCTCACTCACCACCTGTAGGAAGATCCAGTTTGAATTGCAGGCTAGTTCCCAGCTAGCATCCCTCAAGGCACCCCACCCCAAGGAGGAGCAAGCGCCGTGGCCTAGGTGCGTGATGCTGGGTGGGCAATGGTGTGCACTGGCTCGGAGTTGGGGGGCCTATGATTGGCTCTGGGAGCTGAAGTCATTTAGTTTATAAAAGCAGGCTGTGGGCTGGAGAGATGGCTCAGTGGTTAAGAGCGCCGACTCAGTCGTTAAGAGCGCTGAGTGCTCTTGCATAGGCCCTGAGTTCGATCCCCAGCATCCACATGGTGGCTGAGAACTGTCTTTAACTCCAGTTCCAGGGCCCTCTTCTGACCTCCACGGCATTGCATGACATGGGTGCACAGACCTACATGCAGACAGTACATTCATACACATAGATAAAAATAAATAAAATAAAAAAAATAAAATAAATAAAAAAGCAGGCTGTAGTAAGGAATAAATTTGAATTTTATAATAGTAACATCATCACAGAATTCCTGGCCATCATTTTTATTAATTATTGCGTGCATACAGGCCAAGGTAGGCCTGCATTTCATTCGAGTGGCCAGTGGGTTGGAAAGAGGTCCCTTAGCGGACCAACAATCTGGGTAGCTGGTGTTATGAGTGGACATAGGCTGAAGATAGGCCTACAGCCATCAGCCTGAAATTCCTGTCCAGGGTTCAGCAGTCTCTGGATAGGTGGGAAGTCACAGGCAAGAGTGGAACACATGTCTCATGGGTCCAGGCTAAAGGCCTGAGTTGGAAGTACCACTCAGGTTGGGTTACGGAAGTAACAGACTGACCTCTGTGCCGAGGGGTCAGTTCCCCACAGTGCCCGAAGTGGGCACTGTGTTCCCCTTCCCCTTAGCAGGGCCGTGTTCAGCATAAATAGAAAGCTTCCTACAACCACCCATTTCAACTGTGAAAGTGAAGCAATGTCCTCTGGATCTCTTCATTCCTACACACAAGCCATTGCTGGAAAGGAAACTTCTGAAGGGAGCAGAAATAAATGGAGAGCTGTATCTAGTGCGCATGTCCTTGGGCTCTACACATCTTGCCTGAGCATGACTCTTCTTCACTGAAGTTTAAAATGCTTGGACCCAGTTAGGAAAGCAGCTGCCTTGGAAACCACATGGTCTGGTTCCCAACAGACCTGAGGTCCAAATTTCACATCCCTCTGACTGTTCTTATTTTCCCCTATGGAGAGAACCCGTGGTGGAGAAAAAAACAAAAGCCTGAGAAAGACTACAGGAAAAAAGCCTTTCTAAACCTTTTTTTTTTCTTTAGTTCAGGAATGATTGATTTATGGCCCAGAATGCCCTGAGGCAAGACAGCAGGAGAGATAAATGAGCTCACCGCTTAGCAGCCAAGTCCTGAGCACTGTAAGCACTTCCGTGAGGCCCTAAGTTATCAGAATGTTGGGAAGCCCCCCTTTAGTAAACAGACTACCCAGAACTCAATAATTTGGAACCCCTAGCAGATGGGTGATGGGTGAAGAGTGAAAAAAGAAGGCTGCACATGTTAGCATTTGGACCATGTTACCAGTGTGCTGGCAGAAGTCTCTTAAGGCTGTGAGAGTGTTGGAATTTAAGGTACCTGTCTCAGGCCAGACAATATTTTTTTTTCAAGGCCAATATTTTATTGAAGCTCTATGCATTTTATTTTATTTTATTGTTATTAAACTTTTTCATACATCATTTCTCAGTCCAATTTAGACTCATTTCCCTTTCCATGCCCCCCACCCCACCCAAGTTCATGTATCTTTTTCTGAGTCTTTCTAAAGTTTTTTTTCAAAGCAGAGGATTATTGTGTTTTGGGAGAACTTCACTGTTTCAGTTGATTTTTTTGTCCCAGTACTTTTGTTGTTATTTCCTCCAACTTGTATTGCTTCAATTATATACATATATATATATGTTGAATATATATATATCACCTATACTAAAATTATCTCATCTGAAAACAAACTGTATGTAATTTCCAAATCATAGTTCAGGATTCATATTTGTCCATTTTGATTATATATTACTCTAAAATATGCATACATACCCTCCACCCATATACCAAAATCCCAAAGTCTGAAAATAAATGGTAGGTTAATTCTAGAACCTAAGGGATTCACAATATAAGAGCACAATTGTTTTTCAGATCATGAGGAATATAACATTAACATTGCTCAGTTTGCCTTACAACTAGGTACTTGGTGCTAGCATCCACAGATGAGGGATACCATTCATTGTTTGTTTATCTGGGACTGTGTTACTTCACTTAACATAATATCTTCTAGTTCCATCCATTTACCTGTGAAGTTCATGATGTCATCTTTCTTTTTTTCATTTTATTGATGGTTTGTGTATTTCATACATCATTTTCCAATTCAGTTCAGGCATATTTCCCTTTCCCTTCTCCCCACCCCACCCCACCTCATCCCAGATCATGCATTCTGCCATAACTGTCCTGCATCTTTCTCTCAGTTTTTTTTTCATTTTTTAACAATAACTGATAATTTATGAGTACAAGCATCCCTCATGTAAAATCAATTTGCAAGCAATTGTGCCCAAACCCACACAGCCCATGGGTCCCACCATCCAGTAGGGGGGGGCTTGTATGTTCAATCAAGTTGATCAAATGAGTGTCCAGGCTATATTGCTGTAGTTTCACCATTCACCCCAATCGCAGCCCTTACATTCTACCACTCCCCCTCTTCTTCAGATTTTTCCCTTGGCTTTGAAAAGGGGCATATGTGGATGAGAAGCAAAACAGTCTACTTTCTCTGGAGCTGTTGTCTTGGACTCTGGTCATTTCTGGCTGTTTCCTTTCATGGGCTGACAGTTTGTCCAGGAATAACCTTTCAATCCTACTAATGAAGCACAAGCAATTAGATATATAGGTATTTAAACAGTACTAATTGTTATGGTAGGTTACTTTGGTATAGACACAGATGTTTGGTTGGTATGTTAATCCATGAATTATATTTTTTTTTCTGTTAAATATGACAGGGTCTTACTGTGGCTTATAACATCTCCTAACCATTAGAAGATGTAAGCTTGTGGCATCAGCCGTGGGTTATTCCTCCAAGGAGAGAGCTAATAGCCAATTAGATTTGGGATATACAGGCATATGGCTGCCTCTGCTGCACAGTATTTCCATGTCATCTTTCTTTTCCGCTTCATAGAACTCCATTATATAGATGTACCACATTTTCTCTATCCACTCATCAGTTGAAGGACACTTGTGTTGGTTCCAGCTCTTTGCTATTGTGAAGAGAGCTGCAATAAACCTGGCTGTGCATGTATCTCTGTGGTAGAATGAATCTTGTGGGCATAGACTCAGGAGTGGTATGACTGGGTCAGGAAGTAAGCTCATTTTGAGTCTTTTAAGGGTTCTCCACACTGCTTTCCATAGTGGCTGTATGAGTTTACATTGCCACCAGCAGTGGATGAGTGTTCCCCTTTCCCTACAACCTCTCCAGCACCTGGTATCTTTTGTTTTCTTGATCCTAGCCAGTCTTATTGGACTGAGATGATATCTTAAAGTGGTTTTAATTTGCATTTCCTTAGTTATTAGCTACTTTGAACACTTTTAAAGTTGTTTCTTGGGGCTAGAGAGGTGGCCTAGCAGTTAAGAGTGCCAACTGCTCTTGCAGAGGACACAGGTTTGATCCCCAGCACCCACATGGTGGCTGAGAACCATCTTTAACTCCAGTTCCAGGGGAATCCGACACCCTCTTCTGACCTCTGCAACATTGCACTACTCAGGTGCACAAAGCTACATGCAGGCAGTACATTCATACACATACAAAAATAAATAAATAAAATTTTAAAAAAGATGTTTCTCAGCCATCTCTAATTCCTCACTTGTGAAGTCTCTTTTCAGCTCTTTGCTCCATCTTTTGAGTGAGTCATTTGTTTTCTTCTTTGTTTTTTTAGTAGTTTATATATTCTGGAAGTTAATGTTCTGTCAGATGTATCAGCAGTGAAGGTTTCCTCCCACTCTGTGGGTTTTCTCTTCACTTCCCTGATTGTTTCTTTCTCTGTACAGAAGCTTTTGAGTTTAATAAGGTCCCATTTGTCAATTGTCAACCTTATTTCCTGCATGGCTTTTCTGATTTAGAAAGTCTTCTCTTATGCCTATGTCTTGTAGTTTGCTGCCAACATTTTCTTCTGTCACCTTTAGAGTTTTGGGTTTCATGTTGAGGTCTTTGTTCCATTTGGAGTTGATTTTTGTACAGGGTGAGAGGTAGGGGTTTAATTTTATCCTTCTACAAGTGGTGATCCAGTTTTGCCAACACCACATGCTGAATGAAGATGCTGTCTTTCCTCTATGGAGTCTTCTTGGCCCCTTTGTCAAATATGAGATGGCTGAAATTGTATGTACTCAAGTTTGGATCTTCAGTTTTATTCCATTGGTCTACAGGTCTGTTTTTGTGCCAGTACCAGGCTGTTTTATGACTATAGCCCTGTAGTATAGTTTGAAGTCTGGTATGGAGATGCCCCCTGTATCGTTCTTTTCACTCAGGGTTGCTTTGGCTATATGGGTTCTTTTGTTTTTCCATAGGAAATTAAAGACTTTTAAAATTTTTTATTTTTTTTGTATGTGTATGAATGTACTGTCTGCATGTAGGTTTGTGCACCCATGATGTGCAATGCCACAGAGGTCAGAAGAGGGTGTCAGATTCCCCTGGAACTGGAGTTAGAGATGGTTCTCAGTCATCATGTGAGTACTGGGGATCGAACCTGGGTCCTCTGCAAGAGTAGTTGGCACTCTCAACCACTAGGCAATCTTTCCAGCCCTAAAGATTTTTTTCCTAAGCTCGTGAAGAAACTCTTGGGGATTTTAATTGGGATTGCATTGAATCTGTATATTAAATTGGGTAGAATGAACATTTTTACTTATATTAATTTTCCCAATCCATGAGCATGGGAGGTTGTTCCATCTTCTGATGTCTTCTTCAATCTCCTTCTTCAAGTGTTTGAAATTTTTGTTGTAGACATTTTTGGTGTCTTTGGTTAGGTTTATTCCTAGGTATTTTATTGTTTTTGAGGCTATTGTGAGTGGGAAGGTCTCAGTGAATTTCTTCTTCAGTTGCTTTTGTTGGTGTAAAGAAAGGCTACTCATTTTTCTAGGTTAATTTTGTATCCTGCCACTTTACTGAAACTCTTAATCATTTCTAGGAGTTTTCTCATCTCCATGAGAAAACTCCTAGAAACCCTTAGGTAAACTACCATGTCGTCTACAAAAAGGGATAGCTTGACTTCCTCTTTTCCAATTAGTACTCCTTTAATTTCCTTTTCTTTTCTTATTGCCTTAGCAAGCATTTCCAGTACTGTATTGAAGAGGATTGGTGACAAGGGGCAGCCTTCCTGAGTTCCGATCTTTAAGGGGAAGCCTTCTAACATTTCTCCATTTAGGATGATGTTGGCTGTGGTTTGTTGTATATGGCTTTGATTACATTGAGGAAAGATCCCTCCAGTCTAATTTCCTCTAGGACTTTAAACATAAAGGGATGCTGGATTTTGTTGAAGGCTTTTTCTGCATCAATTGAGAAGATCATGTGGTTTTTGTCTTTCAGTCCATTTTATGTGTTTTATGATATTTACTGATTTTTGAATGTTGAACTTTCCCTGCATCTCTGGTATGAATCCAACTTGGTCATAATGGATGATCTTCTTGATGTGGGTCTATATGTGGTTTGTGAGTATTGTGTTGAGAATTTTTGCACCTGTGCTCATTAATGAGATGGGTCTATATTTTTCTTTTTTTGGTTGTATCTTTGCCTGGTTTTTGGTATTAGAGTGATTCTGGCTTCATAGAAAAAATTTGGGAGATTTTTTTCTGCTTTTATCCTTCTGAAGAGTTTGATTAATAATGGTTGTAAGTCCACCTTAAATGTTTTATAGAATTCTGCCATGAAACCATCTGGGCCTGGGCTTTTTTTAGTTGGGAGTTCCTTATTACATTTTCAATTTCTTCATATATTATGGGTCTATTTAAGCTGTTAATATCTTTTTGGTTAAACTTTGGTAATTCCCAGGATTTTAGATCTTCATCTATTTCTCTTAGGTTTTCAAATTTAGAAGCATATAGGTTTTTGAAGTATTCTTGTATCATTATCTGGATCTTTTCATTGTCTGTTGTGATATTTCTCCTTTCATCATGAATTCTATTGATTTGGAGTTGCTCTTTCTTTCTTTTGGTTAACTGGGCTAGAGGTATGTCTATCTTGCTTATTCTTTCAAAGAACCAACTTTTGGATTCATTGATTTTTTTTTTTCATATTGTTTTCTTTGTTTCTATTTCATTGATTTCTGCTATGATTTTTATTATTTCTTCCTGTCTGTTGGGTTTAGGGTTCATTTGTTGTTGTCTCTCAAGTGGTTTTAGCTGTAGTGTTAGA
>VZQC01000411.1:656001-684441 GCA_009823505.1 Rhizomys pruinosus
CTCCAATTCCAGGAGAACTCCAGCGCCAGGGGAATCCGAGACCCTCTTCTGACCTCCGCGGCATTGCACGACACGGGTGCACAGACCTGCATGCAGACAGTACATTGATACACATACAGAAATAAATAAAAATTAAATAAAATAAAATAAAATAAAATAAAATAAAATAAAATAGCAACTCCTGCTTGCTTTTTGGTACCATTTGCTTGGAATATTTTTTCCATCCTTTCACCTTAAGTTGGTGCCTATCCTTGAGGGTGAGATGGGTTTCTTGTAGACAGCAAATAGATGGGTTTTGTTTCCTAATCCATTCTCCCAATCTATGTCTTTTTTTTATTTATGTGTATGAATGTACTGTCTGCATGCAAGTCTGTGCACCCGTGTCGTGCAATGCCGCGGAGGTCAGAAGAGGGTGTCAGATTCCCCTGGAACTGGAGTTCTCCTGGATTTGGAGTTTCAGACGGTTCTCAGTTGCCATGTGGGTGCTGGGGATCGAACCCAGGTCCTCTGCAAGAGCGGTCGGCACTCTTAACCACTAGGCCATCTCTCCAGCCCCCAGTCTATGTCTTTTGATTGGGGAGTTTAGTCCATTAATATTTAAGGTTATAATTGAAAGATATGTGTGCTTCCTTTCACCCTATTATCCATTTGCATTTTTGCTCTAGCTTAGTACTTCCACAGTTATGCTGAATTAATCAATTAATTTCTCTTTCTAGGTGCTTGAGGATAGTTGCTCCCCTCTGCTGTCCTATGAATTGGTTCAAGTATTCTCTGAAGGGTTGGTTTTCCAGACATGTATTCTATAATCTCGTTTATTTCATGAAAGATTTTTTTCTCCTTCAAATATAATCAACATTTTTGCTGGGTATAATAACCTAGGTTGGCATCTATATTCGTTTAGCACTGGGAATACTTTGGAATACATTCTTCTTGCTTTCATAATTTGCACTGAAAAGTCAGCTGTAATTCTGATGGGTTTCCCCTTATATGTAACTGGTTTTTCTCTTGTGCCTTTCAGTATTTTGTCTTTGTTTTGTGTGTCTAGAGTTTTAACTATGATATGGTGTGGGGAGTTTCTTTTCTGATTTTTGTCTATTTGATGTTCTATGTGCTTCTTGTATTTGTATGGGTTTGTCTCCTTTTAGTTTGGAGAAATTTTCATCTATTATTCTGTTCAAGATCTGATCAACATCATTCTCTTGGGATTCTTCTTCCTCTATCCCTATGATGTGGAGGTTTGTTTTTTTCATAGTGTCCCACATTTCCTTATTGTTCCACACTTGTGGGTTTTTAAATTTTTTTCATATTCTTATTTATTTTTATTTTTTGGTCATTTTGAGACAGGGTCTCCCTGTAGCCACAGCTGGCCTGGAACTCATTCTATAGACCAGGCTGGCCTTGAACTCACAGAGATCCACCTGCCTCTGCCTCCCAAGTGCTAGGATTAAAGGCGTGTGCCACCACACCCAGCATAAATTTTCATACTCTTTACTTGAGCATTCTAGTTTTCCAGTGTTATCTTCTAGGTCTGATATTCTTTTTTCTGCTTCCTCCATTCTGCTTCTGAGGCTTTTTCCCATCCTTTCCTCTTGATTGGATGAGTGTTCAAGTTCCTTTTTCATTTCATCCTGAGATTTCTTTAGTATTTCCACTTCCTTTTGGAGCTTCTTAATCTCTTGTAGTTCCTTGCTTTGCTGGTTGGTTTCCTTTTTCATTTCAGCATGGGATCTTTTCAGTGTTTCCACTTCCTTACAGAGTCATTCTCCCCCTCTAGTTCTTTCTGAAGTTTGTCATTCTCTCCCTCTTGGTCCTTCCTGAGTTTTTCATTCTCTCCCCTTAGTTTTCTGATTTGTTCTTTATATTCTTTGATTTCTTTGAATATGTCTATGATTGTTCTTCTAAGGTCTGTGTCCTGGGTTACCTCCAGGGAGATCTCATTGTAGGAATCTTCTGTAGGTTTGGTAGAGTTTGCTGTGGAATTATTCTGCACTTTTCACATGTTGTTCTTCCGTTGTGTTTTTGGCATGTGGCTTTGTTTTTAGTATTCTGCTGCGAATCACAAATGTTTCTTCACTGTTTTGAAGGCTTGCTTTGCTTGTTTCCTTCAGACTCCTTCGTTGTTTTCTCCTTGTTTATGGAGTGTTGACTTGTCTGGGATTCACGCCTTCATTTTCAGGCTTTCATTTTCTGTTCTGAAGGTTCTCCAAAAACTGAGTAGGTCAAAACCAGGTCAGTACCTTGCTAAGCACTGTGCTCACTCTGCTTCCTGCCAGCCAGTTCCTCTAGGTTGGTTGTGGGGCTTGTTGTTGCAGGACTGCGACAATGTTATTTTCTAATTGATATTGTCGCCAAGTAACAGAAAATATTCTCTTAAGAAGCTTATGGTTAATATCCTTGGAAAGATGAGAGAGAGAGAGAGAGAGAGAGAGAGAGAGAGAGAGAGAGAGAGAGAAAACAAGAACACCAGGATGGAATGCTGAGGGACAGGAGTGGAGGAAATGTATAGAAGTAAAGCAGAGGGGGCAGGATGTACAATTAGGGTCACACAAAGTAAAAGTAGAGATGGTACCTTAAGCAGAATGGGTAGTGGGTGTTTCTAGCCTATAGCTGGTAGCTTCTCCACCAGAGGCCTTACCAGTTGGCTTGAGAGGATCACACACTGGCAATCTGAGTCACCATATATGTTAGCTTTGTGTCGACATGACACCAAAATGAAAGGAAAACACCTGGCCTAGGCACTCCAGGGTAAGTTTGTTTAGGGACAGCCAGAACTGGACTCTAAGACTGGGAAGAGTCAGCACTGAAATGGCCTCTGGCCAGGGCTTTTAAGGGACCTTGAGCATGAAAGAAGGTAGGAAAGAGGAAGTGAGGTCACAGATTTGAGTTTTTTGAAGGAGTGGAAAATTCCTGTGTGGTCTGCACTTTCTTCACAGGTGCTAGCATAGACTGTCTGGCCATAAATTCCAAATCTTGGGGAGAACCAGGCCTAACACTTTCAAGACTTCTAAAATTCCAATTTTCTAACAGGTTTCATCTCTAGTTTCTATTAATGTTATTATTTGTTATGTAAATTAAGGCATTCTTGTCAGAAGAAAGTTTAAAGAATACTGTATTGTTGCATAATTTCTTCTATGTCATTTCTTTGTCTAAAACTAAATCTGGTATGATACCATTATAATAAAACAGATGAAGTCATTATCCACAAATAAGAACTATTAGAGTTAGAGCTAGCCACTCTATGAGGTTATTGCTCTAAGGTCTAACTGATCCAAAGAACAAAACCAAACACTAAAGAACAACAGATTTGCTTAAATTTTCCAAATATAAATATCTCAGAGAGGACAGATGACTGTAAATAAATGGGGAAACATAGCCAACCTTGGGGTGTTTGTTTGTTTCCTTAATCTGTTACTTTTACTCAAGTTGACCAAAATTTTTTTTCTTGATTATTTTAAGTACGCTCATCCTATTATATGTTACATGTAAATGTGTCAGATACAGAGGACAAAAGAAGAGAAAAGTAAGATATGGATCATGATGACTGATAATGATAATATGATCCAGGGATTACTTTCTTATTGGCTTTACCAGCTAGATAAGTCCTCTCTCCTGAAGACTGCCGTCTTGCCTTGTCTACATCAGATTCTAGCAATGACGTGGTAGTAATATGTGGCTCCTGCATGCACATAATGTGCTGTTCGACTTATGGTGGGGAACTTTGAAGGAAAGTTTCCAGAAAGAACTACTGCATCTTGAGCCAAACTTCCTGCAAGGCTGACCAGCTGATAACAAACTCTTCAATCACTGTAGAGAGTTTGGAATGCTGCAGATGCAGAGCCAATTTACAAACTATCTGGGGACATCTTTAGCCCCATAAATGGCTACACAGCAACCCATACTGTTTCTGAATTAACAGTCTTGTGACTAAACAGAATGTATTAACTTGGCAAAAGGAGCAGTCCCCATCAGAGAGCATCTAAGCCTATAGGTGAGAGTTCTCTTCTGCTGCGTCTGCCTACTTAGTGTTTCCATCGATGTATTTGAATAGTGTCTTGATTTATGACTTTCTGTCACTCTAAAACTTATCGAAAAGTTACCACACTGGAACATGGTATCTGGGGTGACCTGAGTCTGTGTTCCTGGGCCATGGTCACTCATATTTGGCTCCAGAATTAACTATCTCTGATCCTCTTTGAAGTGAGAGTTATGCTTTTTTGTGGACCCGTCCTTCCCTATCCTGCCCCTAGCAGGCTTAGCTCCGCTACTTGGGTCTTCCTGTCTCATCTCTGCCTCACTCCCTTTCCAGTGACAGGAGTTTGACAGGCTTCTACCTGCCTCGCCACCCAGTTTCCATGAAGGGAGAAATTGCAGAGTCTGGTTCTCTAGAGCCTTTCATCCTGTTCCAGGGCCGAATTAAACCTCCATTCTCTTCCAAAGCATAATAATGTCAGAGTCTTGCTGTCAAGACAACTCCAGGGAAGTCAAGGCAGTTTTCTCAGCACCAGGCCTTATCGACTCCTTTGCCTAGACACTGAACTCACCTACCACTCCGAGCTCCTCTGACAACCCTGGAGCCATAAGTGGCCCAAATTGCCTGGACTGTAGAGGGCTTGGGTCAGTGGGGTGGAGGTTACTGAATGCTTCACTCACTCGAGACTGAGGAGACTCCACAGACCTTTCACCTTGGGCTCAGAAAGTGGGAGAAGTAGACACATTTTGTTGGGCATGTGGCAGAGAAAAGGAAGAAAAAGAAAGGAGTTGAGATCTAGTCTTAGAGAGGAGGGAGGGAGAGAGGAAAAGAGATAGAAATGTTAGATTTTTGGAGAGGGAAAAGGAAGGAGTTTAAAATTAAAAAGAACCAGAGCCAGACCTGCAATGGCAAGGATTGTACTTTTTTTTTTTTTTTTTTTTTGAGACAGGGTCTCCCTGTAACTCAAGCTGTCCTGGAGCTCACTATATAGACCAAGCTGGCCTTGAACTCAGTGATCCTTCTGCCTCTGCCTCCTAAGTGCTAGGATTAAAGGCATGCAGCACCATGCTGGGTGGAGTGTACACTTTTATTAAAGCAAACAGGGAGAGGCACAGAGGGACCTTCTATCCATGAAAAGTTCCCTGTGCCCTGGGGATGGGGCTTTTACTTCCCTTTGGGTTCAGAGGGTATGTGTTTGATACCAAGGCCTGGTGTCTTTGCATAATTGAGAGCCCTTTGTTAAGATTACTTCCCAGGCCAAGCAAGCTGGTACGGCAAAGCTTTTAAGCAGACAGGCCAGTTCCTCAAACGATGTGCCTGTGAGTGGCACTGATCTAGGAAGGCCAGGTGTCCAGTTTCAAGCTACTGGTCATTTCAAAAGGTTTTATGGCCCGATGGCTTTCTTAATGATCCTATCAGGAGGTACACATAAGGAAGTAGGAGGAAGGGGCTCAGCAGTTCAGAGGACCTGGTTTGGTTCCCAGCACCCATGTGGCAGGTACAACTGGAATTCCAGTTTCAAGGAATCAGGCATGGAGCATACATGGTGCACTTACATACATGCAAGCAAAACACTCATACACATACATTTTTTTTTTTTTGGTCTTTTTGAGACAGGGTCTCCCTGTAGCCCCAGATGTCCTGGAATTCACTATGTAGACCAGGCTGGCCTTGAACTCACAAAGATCTGCCTGCTTCTGCCTCCCAAGTGCTAGGATTAAAGGTGTGTGCCACCACGCCCGGCATGCACATAAATTTTTTTCAAAAAAAGATAAAATTCTTAGAAAAACATGAGGAAAACATTTGGTGCTTGTATTGCTTATTCCCAGATCTTTAGGTTCCACAGAGTCTGCCTGTATCTTTCTAATAATTCACCACAAAATTTCATGCATTACTCACCGGATAGAAGGACTAGCTCATGAATCATAACTGCTTCTCCAACGCCATTGACATAAGAGGTCATGGCACTGAAGTGAGTGTCCGGAGGGCCTGTCACATGGTCACCTCACAACTGTCTGACCCCAGGGCACACTTAGAGGGCATATACTTAATGATAAAATACAAGGCATTGAGGTATGCACTTGCATCCTGGCACCTACATTTTGTATCTACTGTCGCCTGTGCTCCAGCTCCCTGGTCTCTATAGGACTAGCCCACTGTGGGCCAACCCCTGTGCTCCAGCTAACTGTCTCATGACTCATTTCCCCTTAAGGAGGCCAGAGGGTGGGGGCCTCCTTTCTTCCATTCTGTAAGAGGACTGTGCAGCCTGCATTGCTGTAAATGAAGAAGCAGATCAGGATGGTGTCTTTCAGTCTTTCATAGACCCTGACAAACAGCTCCGGCCCATTCCTCCAGCAGCAGACACACTTAAGAAAGTAGTAGCTCAGACAAGAAGGAGATAAACAAACAAAACAGAAGAAAAGATAGATAAGACCACATAGACTCAGACTCTGGATACATATATGGATCAACACACACACACACACACACACACACACACACACACACACACACACATTACCCCCAAACCAGAAACCAGACTGAGGCAGACAGGTTCCCAGCTGCATCCAGCCCCATTCTTCCAGGACTAAGCTGATGAGAGCTTTATTTCAGAGCTGACAGATGAGTGCAGTCAGTGACAGAAGCTCCCTCTCATCATTAGGACTGACCTACCAGTTGGTGCCTCTGCCGCTGCCGCTTCAATGGAGGGCTATCCAAGAGGGAACAACCGAGGCTGGGGCACAGTCTTCCCACAGTATTCCCTCTAGCGGTTACCGTCCTGGGCTCACTCTTGTATCTTGGTGGAAACTTCAACTGTAACAGGGTTGAGATGGAGAGACCATTTGCAGGACCACGTGGAGTTAAAATGATGGTTTATTAATTATGGCCAGACCCTGCTCAGCTCAGGAGGAGTGAGGCCCGGAGAAATGGGTTATATAGCTTTTATAAGTACAGTAGCCAATCAGACTTAATATCAAAAATAATACCAATCAAGGAGTAGCTCAGAACAAGCAAGCCAATTACAGAAGCGAGAGTCAGCAGTTACAGCCAGGGTTTAGGGACACGTGTTCCCAGTAAGAAGAAACTGATCCTTAACTTCCCCTTTCTATTTCAGGGAAAACAGAACTTAAAGAAATGACACTTAGGGGCTGGAGAGATAGCCTAGCGGTTAAGAGCACCGACTGCTCTTGCAGAGGACCTGGGTTCGATCCCCAGCACCCACATGGCGGCTGAGAACCGTCTGTAACTCCAAATCCAGGAGAACTCCAGTTCCAGGGGAATCCAAGACCCCTCTTCTGACCTCTGTGGCATTGCACCACACGGGTGCACAAACCTGCATGCAGACAGTACATTCATACACATACAGAAATAAATAAAATTTAAAAATTATAAAAAAAAGAGATGAAACTTATCACAAGATGAAGTTAGCACTCAGCTACATAAAACAAAATGGCATCTGAAAGGACAACCTCTGGATTAGCTTCTCATTTATCTCACATATTCTCATCAGTCCATAGAACATTTCTTAAAATAGACCACATTCTAGGCTACAAATCATATCTTACCAATCAGGAAAGAATCAAAATAATCTCTTGTGTCTCATCAGATTATAGAGAAATAAAACTAGAAATCAATAGCAAGAAAAATGACAGAAACTATACAGATACATGGACATTGAGCAAGACAGCCCTGAAGAGTCTTTGAAGAAATTGGGGAGGAAATTTAGAATCAAATGAAAATGAAAAAAAAAAAAAGAAAAGAAAAGAAAATGAAAGCAGAACTTGCCAGAAGCTTTGGGACACAGGCAAGGCCGTTCCAAGAGGAAAGCTTGATCTGCAAAAATAAAAAATTATCTCAAGGCCAGCCTGGTCTACAGAGTGAGTTCCAGGACAGCTGGGGCTACAGGAAGAGCCTGTCTCAAAAAGACAAAAAAATAAAGATCTCAAAATAACCCGATTGTTAGTTTCGGGATTGAGGGGGGACACAGCTCCAGAGAGTAAACAAGACAGAAAAGTAACTCAGGCTTTATTTTGGGGCAAGGTTGACATCTGTCTCAGGAGCAGGACAGCCAGCAGTAGCATGGGACTTTGGCAGACTTTTTAGGGGGCAAATAGGGAAGTGGGCAACAGGGTGCAGGAGCTTTGGGGAGTAGGCAATAGGGCGTGGGATCTTTGGGGAGTAGACAATAGGGTGTGGGACGTTGGGAAGTGGGCAACAGGGTGCGGAGCTTTGGGGAGTAGGCAATAGGGCGTGGGTGATTTGGGGAGTAAGTGATAGGGCGTGGGAGATTTGGGGAGTAGACAATAGGGCGTGGGAGTGTTGGGAAGTAGGCAATAGGGCGTGGGAGCTTTAGGGAAGTAGGGGATAGGGCGTGGGAGCTTTGGGAAGTAGGGGATAGGGCGTGGGAGCTTTGGGAGGTAGGGGATAGGGCGTGGGAGCTTTGGGAAGTAAGCAATAGGGCGTGGGAGCTTTAGGGAAGTAGGTGATAGGGCGTGGGAGCTTTGGGAAGTAAGCGATAGGGCGTGGGAGCTCTAGGGAAGTAGGTGATAGGGCATGGGAGCTTTGGGAAGTAGGTGATAGGGCGTGGGAGCTTTGGGGAAGTAGGTGATAGGGCGTGGGAGCTTTGGGAAGTAGGGGATAGGGCGTAGGAGCTTTGGGAAGTAGGTGATAGGGCTTGGGAGCTTTGGGAAGTAGGCGATAGGGCGTGGGAGCTTTAGGGAAGTAGGCGATAGGGCGTGGGAGCTTTGGGGAGTAGGCAATAGGGCGTGGGAGCTTTGGGGAGTAGGCAATAGGGCGTGGGAGCTTTGGGGAGTAAGTGATAGGGTGTGGGAGCTTTGGGGAAGTAGGGGATAGGGCGTGGGAGCTTTGGGGAAGTAAGCGATAGGGCGTGGGAGCTTTGGGGAAGTAGGCGATAGGACGTGGGAGCTTTGGGGAGTAGGCAATAGGGCGTGGGAGCTTTGGGGAGTAGGGGATAGGGCGTGGGAGCTTTGGGGAGTAAGCGATAGGGTGTGGGAGCTTTGGGGAAGTAGGGGATAGGGCGTGGGAGCTTTAGGGAAGTAGGGGATAGGGCGTGGGAGCTTTGGGGAAGGAGGGGATAGGGCGTGGGAGCTTTAGGGAAGTAGGGGATAGGGCGTGGGAGCTTTAGGGAAGTAGGGCATAGGGCGTGGGAGATTTGGGGAAGTAGGCGATAGGGCGTGGGAGCTTTGGGGAAGTAGACCATAGGGCACAGGCCCTTTATGGTCAGTATGGGGATGAAGAGCTGGAGAGAAACGGTGTTTTTCCCTCTCACAGTGGCCAAACACAGTAACAGAGACCTTTTCCCAGAGTGCAGGATGGTGGTCAAGGGGGACCACTTCTCAGGGTTTCCAAGTCCAAGTTGACTGGTCTTACACCAATGACACACCTCAAGGTCCTAGAAAAACAAAACACCAAACCTGAAAGCAAGATGGCAAGAAACAGTAAAGACAAGCCTGACAGTAATGAAATGGAGACTGAAGTTACAAAGATCTGGTTCTTTGAGAAATATAAAGAAGATTGACCAAGTCCTATCAAACTAACTACAAGAAAAAAGACCCAAATTAATAAAATCAGAGATAAAACAGAATAAGTTATTGTAGGAATGAGTTTTATTAATAGACATAATCTGTACTAACGACTTTATTTATTTATTTATTTTTTTTTTTGGTCTTTTCAAGACAGGGTTTCCCTGTAGCCCCAGCTGTCCTGGAACTCACTCTGTAGACCAGGCAGGCTTTGAACTCACAAAGATCCACCTGCCTCTGCCTCCCAAGTGCTAGGATTACCTCTGCCTCCCAAGTGTTAGGATTAAAGGTGTGTGCCACCACACCCGGCTTGGACTAAGGACTTTTAATTAACCCCAGCAAAATCATGCTCTTGGGTCTGTTGACCAGGACATTTCCTTCAACCTCAGTTTGGTACTCCACCCAAAATGATAATCAGTGAATATGAGTGCGCTTGAGAATTAGCGTATTAAAGCTGCAAGAGCCACACCCATGCATTGGAAACAGTGCAGGTGGGAAGGATGTGTGATCTTGAATGAATGGGAACTTGAGATGTATCTGTCCTAACGGCTAGCTAAGGGGACTAGTGTGTTCTGTGTTCAGGCCCACATCTTAAAGCTTAATTTAAGAATCAGTCCATTTGTTCAAGTGATTATGACATTAGCATAATAATAAATGCCATAGATTGTTATAGATTCTGGTGAAATATAGAAAATTATTAGGGGGTACATTAAAAACTTTTATTAAGTGCCAGGCATGGTGGTGCACACCTTTAATCCCAGCATTTGGGAGGCAGAGGCAGGCAGATCTCTGTCAGTTTAAGGCCAGCCTGGTCTACAGAACGAGTTCCAGGCCAACTGGAGCTACAGGGAAACCTCGTCTCAAAAAAATCATAAAAAACCCCTCATATTTAAAAAATTGGATATTCTAGAAGAAATCAATAAATTCTTAGACATATGACTTACTAATATCAAATCAAGAAAGTATAATTTCAATAGACCCATAAAAATGCATAATATTGATGCAGTAATTAAAACACACACACACACACACACACACACACACACACACACACACTACATAAAATGCAAAACAAATCCAAAAGCGAGATGGGTATAGTGGCACATGCACATGAGTTCCTGCTCTGACTGTCGGCTAATAAAGGACTCTTAATTCAAAACTGCAAGGCATCTCTCTGAGCCTTGCAGCTAGAGCCAGAAGGGTATAGGGCTGTGAAATGCCATCCTTGGGCTTTAGCAAGCATGCAGACATGATCTCACAGCAGTTAGAGTTGCCTGCTCTGGAGTTGGACAGCACTGAGCTTGTGGGGCCATACCCTTGTTGCTGAATCATGGCTTAGTGATGGATTCTGATGAAGTCATTGTCCTCAGTTGCGGGATCCCTCTCCATCCTAGCTCTGTCACGCAGGCCAGTCCTCGAGGGTTCCCTGAGATGGAGGTTGGGGAAAGGTTAGTGCGCTGTCCGCACGCGCAGCCTTCCTTTTCCTAAGACAAGCAGACATGACAGGGAGTCTAGTCAAGCAGGAGCTCGTTTATTGGTTTATTGTAGGCAGTACAGCAGTTATAAAGGCAAAAACCACAAGGGGATTTCCAGGGCGCGAACCGGTCAACCAATCATCTTAAAGGTCAAGGCAGCACGCAGGCTGCAATCCAAGCAGCTTAATGCCAAGCATTGGCTGATCACGAGCTGTCCAGGAGTCAGGAAATAGCTAGGGCCAATCAGAAAAAAAATTTTAATTTTTAAAAAATTTTATTTATTTATTTATTTATTTATTTATTTATTTATTTATTTATTTATTTAAATGTACTGTCTGCAAGTAGGTTTGTGCACCTGTGTCGCCCTGGAGGTCAGAAGAGGATGTTGGATTCCCCTGGAACTGGAGTTCTGAAACTGGAGTTCTGGAATTGGAGTTACAGATGGTTCTCAGCCATCTGTAGGTGCTAGGGATCGAACCCGGGTCCTCTGCAAGAGCAGCTGGCACTCTTAACCACTAGGCCATCTCTACAGCCCAATCAGAAAAATTTTAAAACAACTTTGACCACGCCTACCTTGCTTCCTTTAGGTGCCATGTTTTCTAGGCAAGTCCTAAGGCCATTTACTCAGTTGTGTACCTAACAGTGAAGCCCAATGGATAGTTCTAAGCCTGCTGTCACACAGACAACCCTGGTTAAAATCCTTGAACCACAAAACATAACAAAACAAACTAAACAAAGTAAAACAAAAAGACATGATTGGCTAGGTATAGTAGTCCATGTCTTTGATCCCAGCATTCAAGAAGCTCTGGCTGGCCTGGAACTTATATAGGTCAGGCTGGCCTTGATCTGAGAGAGACCTGCCTATCTCTGCTTCCTGAATGCTGAGATCAAAGGCATGGACCACCATACCTAGCCAATCATAAGACGGTCCAGGCTGATGATAGAGATGAAAGAGAGATAAGAAGGTAAGAGGAGAAAAAGAAGAGAGAGCAAGAGGTGAGGGCAGTCAGAATGCATCACACAGGTGTGAAACCATCACAGAGCAAATGTAATGAATGCAGAATAACGATCCGTCCAGGTGTGGGAGCACATGTCTTTAATCCCAGCACTTGGCAAGCAGAGGCAAGCAGATATCTATGAGTTGGAGGTCACCTTGGTCTGCCATGGATACATATCAAGACCCTGCCTCAAAAACAAACTAAAATCATTAGCAGGGCTTCAGAGATGGCTCAGTAGTTAAAAGCACTTGATGCTTTTGTCGAGGACCTGGATTCAGTTCCCAGCACCCATATGGCAGATCACAACCACCAGCAACTTGTTCTAGGGGAGCAAATACCTTTTTTGGGCATGTCCACCCTGTCCTCAGGGGGCAAATTGCACAAGCCATAAGCTTATCTTGGGGGGCTATGGTTCTCCTGCCATAAAACTTAGCCATTGCACTAGGCTTCCCCTCTGGCTCACCCACCTCCTGGTCAAAGATCCCACCAAAACTGCTACATAAGTGCTTAACACCCCTGCAGTAAATGAATTTGCTCACTGACATGGCTCCTGGATCTTTCTTTGATCCCTTTTGGATTCATCACCATCTCAGGGACCATCCCTTGCTCCCTCTCACTTCCCTCCTTACATACCCCCCATCCTGTCCATCCATGTCACACACACACACACACACACACCCCCCCCGGCAGTCAAGTGCACAGCTGCCATACCTGCCATAAGTATGGCAGGGTGGACAGGCTGGTGACCCAAGAGGCAGGAACCTCACAACACAGAGGAAGCCAACACTACACATAAGATAAACTCTATGAGTTCAAGGCCAGGCTGGTCTATGTAAGTGAGTTCCAAGCCAGCTGTGGCTGCAGAGAGACCCTGTCCCCCAAAGACCCCCAAAATAAATAAATAAATAGCCAGGTGTGAGAGGCAGAGGCAGGTGGATCTCTGTGAGTTCAAGGCCAGCCTGATCTACATAACAAGCTCCAGGCCAGCTGGTACTAAAAGGAAACCCTGTCTCAAAAAGATGAAAAAAATAAAAGAATAAATAAATAAATAAGCCCTACAAATAAATCTAATTAAGGAGGTGAAAGACCTGTATAATGAAAATTTTAGAATGTTGAAGCAAAAAATCAAAGACAACTCTAGAACATGGAAAGATCTCCAAGCGCATGGATTGGTAGAATTAATATTGTGGTAATGATGTGGTAATGATGTGATATTGAAAGCAGACTACAGATTCATTGTAATTTCATTAAAACCCAATGAGTTGCTTCACAGCATTAGAAATAACATTAGAAATTCATATGGAAGTATCAAAATCCCAGAATAGCACCTTTAGCAGAAAAAGCAATGCTGGAAGTCTTACAATACCCAATGTCAAGTTATAGAGACAGAAAGAACAGCATGGTGCTGGCAACAGAGCAGATGTGGGGGCTGAGAGCACAGAGTGGAGGATCCATAAGTGAACCAACTGTTACAGCCCAATTTTTAACAAGGCAGTAAAAAAAATACATTAGAAAAAAAAACAGCCTCCTTAAGAATGGTGCTGGGCAGATTGGATTTCCTCATGTAGAAGAATGAAACTAGGTTCATATCTCTCACTTCCACAAAAATCAGTTCAAAATGGGTGAAAAATTATGTGTGTGTGTGCGCATGTGCATGTGTGTGCATGTTATGTGGTCTATGTACACATGTGTTTGCAGTATACATGCTCATGTGCAAATGGAAGCCAGAGAAGGACATTGAGTATCCTGCTCTATTACTCTTGCTTTATTCCCAAGACAAGATCTCTCACTGAACCTCAAGCTAGGCTGGCGGCCAGGAGACCCTATCCTCACATGACACTGGGGCTACAAACATGTGCAAGCACACCCAGCTCTTTACATGCATACTGAGGATTTGAACCCAAGTCCTGAGGTCCTGAGTTTCTGCAGCAGGAGCTCTTTAATTTGCTGAGCTATTTCTCCAGTCCTTTTTAAAATTCATTTGTTGGGCTGGAGAGATGGCCTAGTGGTTAAGAGTGCTGACTGCTCTTCCAGAGGACCTGGGTTCTATCCCCAGCACCCACATGGTGGCTGAGAATCATCTTTAACTTCAGTTACAGGGGAATCTGACACCCTCTTCAGACCTCCACGGCTTTGCACGACACAGGTGCACAAACCTACATGCAGACAGTACATTCATACACATTAAAAAAAAGAAAAAAGAAAATTATTTATTTGTTATTATTGATATGGGGGTGTGCACCATGGTGCATGTTTGGATGTCAGGTCTCTCTTTCCAATGTAAGATCTAGGGACCAAACAAGGGTTGCCAGGCCTGCATGACAAGTACTTTTACCTACTGAGCCATCTCATCTGCCTGGAGCAAAGATTTTAATGAAAGATCTAAAAGTCTGAAAGCTGAAGACTAAAACATAGGGGTAACATTTCCAGATAAAAGCAAGGATTTTATGGACAGGACTCCATTAATACAGGAAATTATCCCCAAAACTGAAAAAGTGGATTTCTCTAAGAACTTCTGCACCGCAAGAGAAACAACGTGAAGAGAGAAGAGACAGCCTATAGAATGGGAAAAGAGCTTCACTAACACCAGATGGAGATTGAGATTGAGATTAGGTATCTATCTATCTATCTTTTATCTATCTATCTATCTATCTATCTGTCTATCTATCTATCATCTATAGAACTGAAAATTTTTTGTGTGTATCTTTTTAAAGACAGGGTCTCCCTGGATCCCCAGCTGGCCTGTAACTTGCTATGTAGACCAAGCTGGCCTTGATCTCATAGAGAGCCACCTGTCTCTGCCTCCTGAGTGCTGGGATTAAAGGCATGTATCATCACTCCCGGTAAGAACTACAAATTTTATATGCCAAAAAGACTAACTCATTCAGTCAATAAGTAGGGCAATAAATGAATAAACAGTTCTCAAAAGAAGAAACATAAATGGTCAGTAGATTTACTGCTTGAGAAAGTGTTCAACATTCCTAGCCATCAGGGAAACACAAATAAAAACTGCTTTTAGGGGCTGGAAAGATGGACCAGTGGTTAAGGGACACTGGCCGCTCTTGGGGAGGACCCATTTTTGGTTCCCAGCACCAACATGGTAGCTACCAACCATCTACAACTCCAGTTCCAGGGGATTTGATGCCCTCTTATGGCCTCCGTGGGCACCGCACACATGTGGTGTACCTACATATTGCTAGGTTTGAAAAACACACAGAAAAAGACTCTCAAGCCCAAGATTCAATCTTTGAAACAAAATTTATTTAATTTGCTGGTGCGCCAGAACCCAACTGAGAAAACTGCTACACCTGGCTGGGGGTGGGGGCAAATTGTTGATGAATGCTGGTGTTGGTGGCACACACTGGTAGGATTTGCTGAAGGAGGCAGAGGCAGGAGGATCTGGAGTTTGAGGCTAACCTGGGCTACACAGGGTTTTTTTTTTTTAAAGACAGAAAGAAAGAAAAAGAAAAAAAATTGTTGACGAACCAGGGACACAACCAACTCCATGCAGGGAAGGGTGTGACTCCAATTGTCTGTTACAGAGAGCATTTAAGGACAAAACCCCCCACAAAAACCACAAACTAGGGGAGCACTGGTGATTGTTAGTGAAACAATTGCAAAGCTATAGAAACACAAGCAAGCAACATGAAGCCCCTTGGAGAGTAAATGCACTCCTTCAGAGCTGGGAAAGGTCATCCTGACCTCAAATAGATTTGGGAACTAGGAACTCAGGGCCAGACTGTATTCTTGTGGTTAAAGTAGTCATGGGAACCAGGCTTGCTAACTAAATTTAGCTAACTAAGTTAACTCCTTCCTTCTGATTAACTCTTTCTGACCTGCCCCTGACATTTCCCCCTTGAGTTAGGATCATGAGTCAAATCATGGACTCATCTGTAGTAATGGGTCTGAAGGACTATGAGCTGGACTGAATAGTTTCTTTCCTTTACAAAGTTAACTAGGGCATGGTATCTGTAGGCACCTGTGGGACAAGCAAGCAAGATGACTACTAAGGTACACTCCTTTATAGGCCCTGGGTGGGACCTCAGGTAAAGGGAAGAAGTCATAAGACTAGCAGCCTCTAGAGAAAGTGGACACTTGTGTGTCCCTTGGAATTCTGGGAAACTCAGACCAAACATTCCAGCCTATTGATTATGAAAAGGGAATGGGACACCATTCTCTCTTCTGTATCTGCTTCAGAGCTGAGAGGGGATGAAGTCTTGGGGGAACAGGTGTCAGGCTGGAGGGTTAGAATTCGGTGTCACATCTTGGCTGCTCTGGGTGCCTGGTGTTTTGGTCTAGATCAACAGTGGCCAGTAGTTGGTGGACAGTTTCTCTGCTACTGAAAAGACCAGCTGGTTAAGCCTTATGGGACCATACCAGCGCACGGGCTTCACAGTACCAACAGGAGACCTGGTAGGTGCATTAGACACTGGAAAGTCCCTGTCTATAGGATCTCTAGAGGAAGAGAGGACCTGTACTCTATTAGTACTTCATTCTAAGGAATTTGGAAAAAATGGTTTTAGTACACAGGGCTCCAGAATGAGAGCCAGCTTAACCATGACCTATTTCTGAGTTATTTTCTAGCATGGTACAGTAGATCCTTTACCTATGTCTCTGGTAATAACATATAAGTTATTTTATTTCTTTGATCATAGTTTCCTGTTGGGATGTTTAAAACCACACAGTTAGCCCAGATAAATTAAATTAGTTTGGTGTTAAGTTCAGTTAAGGTTCTGGTCTTTAAGGGTCACTCAGGTCTTATGCCTGTCTCTTTTTACCAGTTCCATCTATGTGAGGACAAAATCAGGTCTTGTTTGACTGCAGCTTCTCTTTGAAGCATTAGGAGCTTCTCCTCTATACTGACTTTCCTCCTTGGACTGGACACTGGCCAGAAGAAGTCCTCTTAAGTGAATCTCCAAGACCTCCCTGGCTTGGGATGACATGACTCACTGCCATAGGACATGCAGAGGGGTGCTCACACAGGACCCTAGGACTTAAGTCGACCTTAGAGGGTAAGGGCTAAAAGATGGTCCCTTGGAATCACTTTGGCCAAATCAGGTTGGAGTTTTAAATTTTTTTTTATTTTATTTATTTCTGTATGTATATGAATGTACTGCTGCACGCAAGTTTGTGCACCCATGTTGTGCAATGCCGCAGAGGTCAGAAGAGTTTTAAATATAGTTGTTAAACCTCCAAGAAGGTCAGTTGAATGTTTTCCTATATAACATATAAATAAAGCTTGAACATTGACTTAAACATTCTTAATAAATTCTTAATTGCTGTGGCAAAACATTCTGACTAATAGTGAAAGCTCATGACAGGAGCCTGAATGTAATAACTGCAACAAAGGCTAGGAAGGGAATCTGCTTACTGGCTTGTGGTGCTGAGTCATGTTCAGCCTATTGTATACAATATAGAAATATCTGACTGTATTAGTCACTTTTTTGTTGCTGTGATAAAGCACCATGACCAAGGAACTTATAAAAGGAAGAGTTTATTTGAGCTTACGATTGGCGGTTCCAGGGAACTGGAGTCCATTGTGGCGGGAGGCATGGTGGCTGGATCTGGAGCAGCAAACTGAGGGTCACATCTCGCAAAGAGCACAGGAAGCAGAGAGAAAACAACTGTAGACCACGAGGCTTGTTAAAATTCACTAAGCCTGCCCCCAGCAACGCACTTCCTCTAGCATGGCCACACCCTCCAAGACCTCCAAAAACAGCGCCACCAACTGGAGACAAATGTCTGAATACCTAGAGCGTATGGGGGACACTCATCCAAACCACCACATTCCACTCCCTGGCCCCCATAGGCTCCTGACCATATAATGTCCCACGCACTGTAGTCTCGCCGGCAAGAACTTCACGCGGACAACAGGATTCTTCTGTGGTAATATTTATTGTGCACAGCTCTTTTGTGAGAAGGACCCCGAAATGGGGCAGAAGCACTGCTTAAATAGCAGTCTAGAGGGTTCGGGTATGCTCTGGATTGGTGCACCATCCGATGCCTCATTAGCATGCCCAAGGCACGGGCCCAGAGAGCTCGGGCCCGGGAGCACAGTTTGCCCAATGCAAAGGCAACAGCGGGAAACGGCTTGTAGTTGTTCTAGCAACTCAGGAAGTCAGCGCCACCTTAGGGCGTGGTACAGCACACATTGTGTGGTAGGCTGCCAACAGTTCCCCCTTTCTGTTTTAATAGAGCAAGGTCTCTGGGCCGCAGCTGCGACATGACCTGTCAGAGACTCTATTAAAATTGGCTGGGAGAGTGCCTGTCTTAGGTTGCCTCTGCAGAGGTATTCCTTACCCGTCATGGGGTGGACAGACAGCTTTTGGTCTGTTCCCTGTCTTAGGTTGGTAATACTTGCAGCAGGTCTTACCCGTCATTGACTACTTCTCCAGCATACTAAGCCAAATGTTTGGGGAGGAGCCTGCTTCCAAAGCCGCAAGGGCCTGTGTAATGACTACTTTATCGGGCTGATGTTGGGCACGGAGCCTACACATATCCAGAGCATAATTATAATCCCTACACATAGAAATAGGCCAAACCCTGCCACCCTTGCCCATTGTTTGAAGTGTGAGACGGCAGCAGAAATCCAGGAGGCCAGTCCTTAAGCAAGGGAGGCATCCACTCTAATCGAATTTACGGTGACAATCACCATGCGGAGTTGATTCATCAAGCTGTCAAATTCTCCTGTCCAAATACCTAAAGGTAACTGGACAATTGTTTAGAGAAATTTGCTGCCCTTGTGAAATTATGATATTGGATGCTGGTCACACATAGGCCAGTATATTTCCACTCACAGCCAAGCTGGGCTAGCTGCCATAGTTCACATGTAGTAGAAGTATTCCAAAAGGTAAAAGGCTGTTAATTGTCCAGCGTACTTCCCGTGACTGGCATCCTGTCCAAGGGGGCAAAGCTGCTTCCCTCCGGCCAGTACAGAAGGATGACCATTAGGTTGCCAGCAACACTTTTTCCTTCTCTATATAATACAGAATACATAAAGGCAGACAAATCCGGGCTGGAGAGATGGTTAGCGGTTAAGAGCTCCGACTGCTCTTCAGAGGACCCGGGTTCGCATCCCCAGCACCCACATTGGCGGACCGAGAACCGTCTGAGACTCCAATCCAGGAGAACTCCAGTCCAGGGGATCCGAACCCTCTTCTGACCTCTGCTGCTTGCACGACACGGCTGTGCACAGACCTGCATGGCAGACAGTACATTCAGTACACATACAGACAATTAACTAAAATATAATAAATTAAAAAAAAAGGCAGACAAATCCACATTTATGGAAAGCATTAAGCATTTGATGCATGGAAGATTTTTTAGTTCTAATACTAGTAGTACAGAGCCACAGAGCATATTTTTAACACTTAATTTGCAGGTTCATTGAATATGGTTATGTTTTAACTCCTGGAATAAATAGGTAGCTGTTTTTAAATCTCTACTGAAAAATTAATTGAAATAGCTCTGGTTAAGCTTTGATATTTAGAAAAAAAGTTAAAAATCCAAATTGGTTATTGTTGCTTTTGCCATTTGGTAGCTTTTACACACAGGCTTCGATCTTCAGAATACCCTGGATTCAGTAGAAAAACCTTTAAATGAAGTTTTGTACAACAGAAACTTCTCAGCAGTCAAAATTTAAGACTGTGAAAAAATACGTGCAAAACATACTTTTTTGAATACACTTAACTTTGAACAAAGCACCAAATTACACAAATGCAGATTGGGAACATTTGCCTCATAGCATGTCGCACCTCCGGTGAACAAAAGGAGGTGGAGCATTTCCCAGATGCATAATGCGGAGGAGCCGAGGGCAGGGGAGCGGGAAAGCTGTGGGACCTGTTTACTTTCAGTTTTAAACTTTTCTTTCGCCGGGCGGGGCCAAAGTGTTCATTTTTTGTACGGGCTGCTTCCTTCCTCTAATTCCCTTCTCTCAGATCAGTGGTTAATTTTCATTAGAAATCTGATATCATTAAATGTCAGGGCTTTGTAGTCTCTAATGGCGGGTATAAGGTACTTTTATTTAATAATCTCGCTTAGCATCTCTTTTTTCTCTTGACCTGCGCATCTTACCTCTTCACTTCGTTCTGTTTGTCTGACATGCGTTTCTCTGAGGTCCGCAAGGTTGTTGTCTTCCCTGAATTTTCTTCTTTACAGTTTTTGATCAATTCTACAAACAGCCAATAAAAATAATTAAAAGCAGGTTGGAATCCCTCTAGATCGTCAGAGAAAGCATATCTCTCAGAACTTCACTTTTACCTGGCCACAGCTTCTGAACCCTCTTCCCAACAAGTGAAGGGCCTCTGCGGCGCCAGCGACAATTGGTCAGGTTCCTGGGTTTCGGCACCACTTGTCGCGCGCTGTAGTCTCGCCGCACAGAATCTTCACGCGACAACAGGATATCCTCGTTGTATATTTTTTTTGCACAACTTTATTGTCTTACAGCTCTTTTGTGAGAAGGACCCAAAATGGGAGCAAAGAACGTACTGCTTAAATAGCAGTCTAAGAGGTTTCGTGTATGCTCTGGATTGGTGCACCGTCCGATCCTTCTTCCTATGCCCAAGGCACGGGCCCAGAGAGCTCGGGGGCCCCCCGGGAGCCAGTTTGCCCATCAAACATGCGAAGGCAACGGCGGGAAAAGGTTTGTAGTTGTTCTAGCAACTCAGGGTAGTCTGGCGCCATCTTAGGGCATGGTACAGCACACATGTTATTTTGTGGTAGGCTGCCAACACAATATAAGATGCAAAGTGCATTTAGTCTAACCTTAAAGTCCCCATAGTCTTTTACCAGTCTCAATACTATACAAAAGTGTACAGTCCGTCTCTTCTGAGACTCAGTCCAATCTCTTAAAACTGTAAGCTCCTGTTAAATCAAAAAACAAATTAAATACTCCAAACATACAGTGACGATATACTGCCATTCCAAAATGGAGTAATAGAGGCATAGTGAGAAACACTGGACCAAAACATAGACTGGAAAACCAGCAGCGCAAACGCCAAGTCCAGTAGCTCCATGTGCAACTTTTGGGATTTTACTTCCAAAGGGTTTAGATGGTTCAACTCTTCCAGCTTTGCTTGAAACACACATCTCCCTCCCATGACTGGTACCCACTCCCTGTATGCAGCTCTCCTTGGCAAATTATCTCACAGTCTGGCATCTCGAAAGTCTTCTTGGGAGTCTCTGCTGCCAACCAAGCATCACCACTCACGCTTTCACACCAGTGGCCCTATCAGGGCCTTCTTTATTCAGGTACCCCCTTGCTGCACTCTGCCTGGCCTCTTTGGCAGCTCTCTGAAACCGATGGAGGAAGAACTGATGACCCCTTCACTCCTGCAAACTTCATGCCTCCAAAGCCAGCCCACACAAATATGAAACTGCCAAATTCTGGCCTGCAAGTTCAGGATGGAATCTCTTCTACTTTAACCACATTTGCACTCTTTCTCTGCCCTGGACTTGCTGGAGGATTAGCTGGGTTGTGGTCCTGACCTGAAGGTACTGATTATTTTGTTTGCTTGTTTTAAATTATTGAGGCCTTCTTCCTTAATCACTTTAATCTCCTTATCAAAAGGAAACTCTCCTTCACAAGCCTTGGCCCCACCTTTAATCTTCCTAGTGCAGTTTTCAGATCCAAACTGTACATTCTGCATTTCTTTCTGCCCCGTTTGCTCTTCTTCACTGTAGAGCTGCACAATATTCACCATTAAAAGCCTCGCCACCATTTCTACATGAGGCTGTCTTGAAATATCCTCCGCCAAAGACATCAGTCCATTGCTTTTCAAACTTAGCATCAGGCAAGCATTTGGGCTGTGGGCAAACTGCTGCCAGACTCTTTATCAAAATATCCCAGCTGCTGCCTAAGTCTTTATTTTCCCCTGGAACCACATCTTTTGCAGCCATGCTTTCTTCCAGGCCTCCACTAGAATGGCCCTTTAAGCTCTGCTTACAGTAGTCAACAGCTTTTCCAGCCCAAAGTTCCAAAGTCTTCCACATTTCTCCAAACATCCACATGGTCAGGTTCTTCACAGCCAACACCCCACTCCTGGTACCAATAACTGTATTAGTCACTTTTCTGTTGCTGTGATAAAGCACCATGACCAAGGAACTTATAAAAGGAAGAGTTTATTTGAGCTTACGATTGACGGTTCCAGGGAACTAGAGTCCATTGTGGTGGGAGGCATGGTGGCTGGATCTGGAGCAGCAAACCGAGGGTCACATCTCGCAAAGAGCACAGGAAGCAGAGAGAAAACAACTGTAGACCACGAGGCTTGTTAAAACTCACTAAGCCTGCCCCCAGCAACGCACTTCCTCTAGCATGGCCACACCCCCCAAGACCTCCAAAAACAGTGCCACCAACTGGAGACAAATGTCTGAATACCTAGATTGTATGGGGGACACTCATCCAAACCACCACACTGGCCAAGGATGGCATTGCCCACAATGGGCACAGGCCAGTCCAATGAAGGCAATTATTGAGGTTTCTTAGCCCAGGTATGTCAAGTTGCCAGTAAAGCATATAATTTATTCTTTAACATAGCCCAGGAAACAAACCCAAGATAATAAAGAAGCTAGAAACAATACCTTCTAGGACTATCTCAAATGAAGGCCGTGTTACTTGTCCCCAGATTTTGAATTATAGCTTTGAGAAGGAAAAGGTGGGGAGGGCATTACCACATACCTACAGCAGGCAGGAAATACTTAAATCAAGCTCACCAAAATTGGTTTCATTTGGACTGTTCTCATGTGGTCCCCAGAAATGAAACCTAATTTTCCATAAAACTGTTCAAAGTAATGTGAGAACTATAACAGGTACAGAGTAGAGTTATAGAAGCTAAAGAATGAGGTGTCAGGAAACAATCAATCCTACGAAGGCAGTACAAAACCAAGACAATTCAGCAATGAAAAATACCAAGAAACATTTTAGGCTGCTTCATTGGAGGGAAGAGATTGCAGTTTACAGGCATCCAGGCAAAGCTGTGTGCCACTGTTTAAGTGCCCGAGTATGAATGATTTTTAAATTGGTCTCTCTCTGGTCAGAGGGACAGTGTCACAGCTGTCAAAAGCTTGGCTAAGTAGGAGAAAAGAAAACAAACATCTGTTAGTGAAACCATAAAGGTCAAAAATTAGATCTTCAGAGGTCTGGAAAACAACTTGAAATGAAACTGTTCTTAGAATAGGAACTTAGGAACTTAGGGACTGGGTTTAAATTAGGCATTTGAAAAAGTTTAAGAGGCATGCCAAAAGTAAAGTTAATTTTTTTTTGTCTTTTTGAGACAGGTCTCCCTGTAGCCCCAGCTGTCCTGGAACTCACTCTGTAGACAAGGCTGGCCTTGGACTCACAAAGATCAGCCTGCTTCTGCCTCCCAAGTGCTAGGATTAAAGGCATCACCACACCCAGCCAGTAAAGTTAATTTTTGTGCACAATATAGAATGAAAGAACCTCGAAGTGGCCACTTTGTTTTGACAAAAATTAACACACAAGAGAATGCAGACACATAATGCTTATATGAATCTCAGACACATGGGAGAATGGCTAACACACAGACAGCTTGGATAGACACATGACAATACAATGAGAGATCCCCTTTTTTCTAAAATCTCATAGAATAACTTGATGTCAAAGTACAGAAAGTTCTTAGTTTTCAAGTCTGCTGCACACCTTGGCTGTGCAGGGCTGTGGAGCCATTAATTTTTCATTGTCACATTTACACACAATCATTTAGAGTTTAAGACATTTTTACTCAAAGCCCCCAAATGTTGGATTGATTTCACTAAATACCTGTTCCAGCTAAACCTACCATCCTATTCAGGGGACTAGCTGCCTGACATCTTGTTAATTTCTGAGGGAATGGAGCAGTGGAATCTCTGGCTGCTTAGAGCTCACAGCACAGGCCATTTGTGTGTGTGTGGCTGCACAGGGCAGAGGGGATGAGGGGTTTCAGCCACGGTGGTGGGCATGAGAGGAGAGTTTGCCAGGCAATGTTGTACAGGGCTTGGTCCAGGTGCCTGGGCTGCCAAAACTAACAGAATGAACAGGATAAGTGAAGCTAAGATTAAAAGAGACTTTTGGGGGCTGGAGAGATGGCCTAGTGGTTAAGAGCATCAACTGCTCTTGCAGAGGACCCGGGTTCAATTCCCAGCACCCACATGGCAGCTAAGAACCATCATTGACTCCAGTCCCAGGGGAATCCAATGCCCTCTTCTGACCTCTGCAGCATTGCACAACATGGGTGCACAGACCTACATGCAGACAGTACATTCATACACATAAAAAATAAATAAAATTTAAAAAATAAATAAAAAATAAAAGAGCCTTTCAGCCAGCTAGCTGGAGGCAGGCAGAAACACTGTGCAGAGGACAGGAGCACTGCAGAGGATGAGAAAACAGTGCTGCACAGTGGAAAGTCACTTGAGTGAGCAACTTCCCTTACATCTGAAGGGACAGAGTTGGATCATCCACTTTCGGCCAGATGGACAATTGGGGCATCCCCCATCTCTGGGCTCAAGAAACAATACTTTGTCAAGTTTCTTCCTTTTGAGCCTTCCCTGAGCTCTAGACCAGATTCCAGTCACATACAGATCCTGGTACCAGTTCAAAACAGATTCTGGTCAGATACCAATTATGACTACTCATATTTCAACCAGAAACAGATTCTGACGAGATATAGATTCAAAACAAACTCAGACTCAAAACAGATACAGATTCAAAACAGATATAGATTAAAAAGAGAACGTAAAAATCCTTACCTCAGAGTGAGGTGGCTGGCACTCAGGGACAGGAAATTGGCAGGGCTTGGAGGTCTGTGCTCTCCTGGCTGGCTCACCAAATGTTAGGTTTGAAAAATGCATAAAAAAACTCTCAAGCCCAGGGTTCAATCTTTGAAACACATTTATTTAATTTATTTAATTTGCTGGTGCACCAGAACCCAATTGAGAAAACTGGTGCATGGAGGGGTGGGGTGCAAATTGTTGATTCATCAGGGACACAACCCACTCCATGAAAGGAAGGGTGTAACTACAACTGTTTGTTACAGAGAACTTTTAAGGACAAAACCCACAAACCAGGGGAGCACTGGTGATTGTTAGTGAACAATTGTGAGGCTATAGAAACACAATGCAGGCAGCAGTGACCTTTAAGCAGATTGGTTGTGTTTAGCAATGTGAAGCCCCTTGGAGAGTAAATGTACTCCTTCAGGGCTGGGAATGTTCATCCTGACTTCAAGTAGCTGTGGGAACTAGGAACTCAGGACTGGACTGTATTCTTTTTCTTATTAATTTTATTTATTTCTGTATGTGTATGAATGTACTGTCTGCATTCACGTCTGTGCACCCATGTCATGCAATGTCACAGAGGTCAGAAGAGGGTGTCAGATTCCCCTGGAACTGGAGTTCTCCTGGAATTGGAGTTTCAGACAGTTCTCAGACACCATGTGGGTGCTGGGGATTGAACCCGGGTCCTCTGCAAGAGCAGTCGGTGCTCTTAACCGCTAGGCCATCTCTCCAGCCCCTGGACTGTATTCTTGTGGTTAAGGTAGTCATGGGAACCCGGCTTGTTTTAGCTAACTCAATTTTCTAGTTAATTCCTTCCTTTGGATTAACTCTTTCTGACCTGGCCCTGACAATATATGCAAGCAAAACACTCCTGCACATAAAATAAAAATTAAACACTTGGGAGGCAGAGGCAGGGGGATCAGTGGGAGTTCAAGGCCAGCCTGGTCTACATAGTGAGTTCCAGGCCAGCTGGGACTAAAGGGAGACCCTGTTTCAAAAAGACAATAATAATAATAGTAATTAATTAAACATCAAAATTTAAAAACTGTTTTGAGATTCCATCTTATTCTAGTCATAATGGCTAGCATCACAAGACTAAATGACTACAAATTCTGGTGAGGATGTGGGGGAAAAGTAATCTTTGCCAGGTGTGGTGGTGCACACCTTTAATCCCAGCACTCAGGAGGCAGAGGTAGGGGGATCTTGGTGAGTTCAAGGCCTGTCTGTTCTACAAGACATCTGGAGCTACAGGGAGACCCTGTCTCAAAAAATAAAACAAAAGAGAAATCCTTATTGACTGCTGATGGGAATGTAAAATTGTGCAGCCACTATAGAAAACAGAACTACACTCCTGGGTATATCACTTTTTTTTTTTTTACTCCTGGGTATATTACTAAAGGTGCTATATGAACACATCATAGAGATACTTGCAACTCCATGTTTATTGCTGTTTTGTTCACACTAACTAGAAAATGAAACCAGTCTAGATGACCTTTAATATGTGAGTGTGGTGGTTTGAATGAGAATGTCCTTTATAGGCTTCAAGTATTCAGACATTTTGTTCTCAGTTGGTGGTGCTGTTTTGGGAGATCTTAGAAAACGTGGCCAGGCTGGAGGAAGTATGTCACTGGGGGCAGGTTTAGAGAGTTCAGCAAGCCTTGTAGTCTCTATGTCTCTCTCTTGGCTTCCTGTACTCATTGGAATACGTGAACCTTGGCTTACTGCTCCAGGTCCTGCCACCATGCCTCCCACCACAATGGACTCTAATCAGTCATAAGCTCAAATAAACTCTTCTTTTTATAAGTTCCCTTGCTCATGGTGGTTTTATCACAGCAACAGAAAAGTGACTAATACAGTTTTTGGTGCCAGGAGTGGGATGTTGGCTGTGAAGAACTTGACCATGTGGGTGTTTGGAGAAATGTGGAAGACTTTGGAACTTTGGGCTAGAAAAGCTGTTGACTGCTGTAAGCAGAGCTTAGCGGGCCATTCTAGTAGAAGCCTGGAAGAAAGCAGTGCTGAGAAAAACGTATTTCCAGATGAAAATAAAGACTTAAGCAGCAACTGGGATAGTTTGTCAGTCTGGCTAGAGTTTGCCCATAGCCCAAATGCTTGCCTGAGGGTAAGTTAAAAAACAAAGGAGTAAAAGATGGTTCTCAGCTGCCATCTTTAACTCCAGTTCCAGGGGGATCCGACACCCTCTTCTGACCTTTGTGGCATTGCACTACATGGGCGCACCAACCTACGTGCAGAAAGTACATTCATACACATATGAAAGTAAATTTAAAAAATCTATTTAAAAAAAAAAAACCAAAGGACTAATTTCTTTGACAGAGGCTATTTCAAGACTGCCTAACATAGAAATGCTGGCATGGCTATTAATGGTGAATATTATATGGATCTACATTGAAAAAAAGCAAATGGGACAGAAAAAAAATGCAGAATGTACAGATTGGATTGGAAAAGTGCACTAGGGAGATTAATGTTAGAGCCAAGGCATGTGAAAGAGAGAATCCCTTTGATAAGGAGATTAAACTGATTAAGAGGAGGCCTAGATATTTACAAGTTAACAATGGGAAGAGTGAGATTAAAGTGATTAAGGAGAGGCCTACCTATTTACAAGTAAAGAACTGAAACAGTACCTTCAGGGCAAGACCACACGCAGCTAAGCCTCCAACTTTTGAAAGGAAAATACTGAAAAGGTTTTCTACTCCAACAAGTCCAGGGCAGAGAAAAGTTATGAATGTGGTTGAAGTAGGCCAGAGTTCATCCCAAACTTGCAGCCAAACTCAGCAATTTCATTCACGTGGTGCTGGCTTTAGAGGCATGAAGGATGCAAGAGTGAAGGGGTAATCAGTTCTTCCTCTGTGGTTTCAGAGAGCTGCCGAGGCCACACAGTGCAGCATGGGCATCCCTGCATAAAGAAAACCCTGATAGGCCATTGCGTGAAGCTGTGAATGTGAAGCCCGGTTGGCAGCAGAGACCCCGAGAAGACATTTGAGATGCCAGAGCTGTGAGATATTTGCCAAGGAGAGCTGCATACAGGGAGTGGTACAAGCCTAAGGAAGAGATGTATGTTGCAAGCAAAGCTGAAAGAGGTGTGCCATTTAAGCCCTTTGAAAGTAAAGTCCCAGAAGTCACACATGGAGCTACTGGACTTGGTGTTTGCCCTGCTGGTTTTTGGTCTTGTTTTGGTCCAGTTTTTCCTCACTATGCCTCTATTCCTCCCTTTTGGAATACCACTGTAGGTTGAGAGTATGTAATTTGTCTTTTAATTTTACAGGAACTTACAGTTAAGAGATTGGCCTGGGTCTCAGAAGAGACTTTTTGAACAGAATTGAGACTGGTAAAGACTATGGGGACTTTTAAGGTTGGACTAAATGCATTTTACATTTTATATGGTCAGGAGCCTATGGGGGCCAGGGAGTAGAATGTGGTGGTTTGAATGAGGATGTCCTCCATAGGCTTCAAGTATTCAGACATTTTGTCCCCAGTTGGTGGCCCTGTTTTGGGAGATCTAAGAAGGTGTGGCCAGTTGGGCATGGTGGTGCATGCCTTTAATCCTAGCACTTAGGAGTCAGAGGATCTCTGTGAGTTCAAGGCCAACCTGGTCTACAGAGTGAGTTCCAGGCCAGCTGGGACTAAAGGAAGACTCTGTCTCAAAAAGACAAAAAAAAAAAAAAAAGAAG
>VZQC01000411.1:687496-733540 GCA_009823505.1 Rhizomys pruinosus
AGAGAGCGTTACCAAAGGCCACTAAAGCAATACAGCAAAATATTGGTCTCCCTGAGACAAGCAAGACTCCTCCGTCAATATCAGCTACACCTCAACAGCCTGGAGATACTGTGCAACAGTGGCAGCCAAGTGTCTATATATATCCCAAATCTATTTGGCTATTAGCTCTCTCCTTGGAGGAATAACTCACAGCGGATGCCACAAGCTTATGTCCTCTAGTGGTTAGGAGATGTTATAAGCCACAATAAGAACTTGTCACCCTTTATAGAGAAACCACAGTTTGTGGATTAGCATACCATCCAAGCATCTGTGTCTATACTCACAGCTTAGCTTGCCATAATAATTAGTACTGCTTAAATGCCTGTACATCCAATTGCTTGTGCTTTGTTAGTATGACTAAAAAGGTATCACTGGAAAAGCTGTCAACCCATGAAGGGAAACAACCTGAACAGAGTAGAGTCCAAAATGACAACTCCAAAGAAAGTAGACTGTATTTTTCTCACCCACTTGTGCCCCTTTCCCAAAGCCGAGGGAACAACTTGCAGAAGAGGAGGCGTGGTAGAATGTAAGGGCTGCGGAGAGATAGGGGTGAATCATGAGACTACAGCAATATAGTCTGGACTCCTAATTGATCAACATGCCTGTGCATACAAGCTTCTCCAACTGGACTATGGGAACCTGGGGTTGTTCAAAATTTGGACATAGATAGCTGTAAAATGCACCAATTACCTAATTGTACAGCAAACTGAGCAACATCAATGTTATCTGAAAACAACTCTGTTCTTATATTGTAGAATCCCTTAAAAATAAGCAAATAATAATAATTAAAAAAAGACTAAACAAAAAAGAATTATGTGCCTAATAAGAACTAATGAATAAGAAAAGGCGAGTAAAAAGAAAGACTGGGAATCAACCCTTGACAGTGAGACAGTCACTACCAGAAAAGGTGTATGTGCCAGCTTTGAGTTTGTGCTGCTGCATCAGTGCCAAACTCTCCCTGTCAGATTGCTGGGATTGCTTCAAATAAAGCTGAGGATACTCCATTTGAAATGCTGAAGTATAAAATAAGTGCAAAAAATCAGATGTATTTTATCTTACTTGCTCAGTGTCCTATGTTTCTTGATAATAAATAAAAACTTTCCCTATTTATTTTTTTTTAATGTTCAACAAGCCTAGAAGTCTCCAGTGTCTCTCTCTTGGCTTCCTGTGCTCATTGGAAGATGTGAACCTCGGCTCTCTGCTCCAGCTCCTGCCACCATGCCTCCCACCACAATGGACTCTAATCAGTCATAAGCTCAAATAAACTCTTCCTTTTATAAGTTCCCTTGGTCATGTTGGTTTTATCACAGCAACAGAAAAGTGACTAGTACAGTGAGTCAATCAAGGAACTCTGGCACATGCACATAGACAGTGTTCTATGCAGATGTGAAAAAAATGAAATCCTTGGGGGCTGGAGAGATGGCCTAGCAGTTAAGAGTGCCAACTGCTCTTGCAGAGGATCTGGGTTCGATCCCCAGCACCCACATGGCAGCTGAGAACCATCTTTGACTCCAGTTCCAGGGGAATCCGACGCCCTCTTCTGACCTCTGCGGCATTGCACAACACGGGTGCACCAACCTACATGCAGACAGTACATTCATACACATAAAAAATAAATAAAATTTAAAAAAATATTTAAAAAAAATGAAATCCTGTCATTTCCAGGTAAATGATGGGTGAAGCTGAACTCAGTTAAGCAAAATGAGTGTTCTAGTTTGCTTTCAATTGCTGTGACAAAACACTGATCAATACCAACTTGGGGAGGAACAGGTTAATTCAGCTCACATCTCCCGGGTCACAGTTCATCTGTGAGAGAACCCAAGGTAGGAACTCACGGCAGTAACCTGAAGGCAGAAGCTGAAGCACAGGCCATGGAGGAAAGCTGCTTACTGGTTTGCTCCCCTGGCCCATGTTCAGCCTGCTTTCTTACAAATATACAACAACCCGCCCAGGGGTGGCACCACCCACAGTGGGCTGGGCCTTCCCACATTACCCAGCAATCAAGAAAGTACCCCACAGACATGGCCACAGGCCAGTCCAATGGAGACTATTCCCCAACTGAGGTTCCCTCAACACAGGTGTGTCAAGTTGATAGTAAAGCAATCCAGCACAGTAAGCCAGTCTTGGGTCCAGCGATATGGCTCAGTGGGTAATGGCACTTGCTGCAAAGCCTGACAACCTGAGTTCAATCCCCAGGACCAAAATGGTAGGAGCAAACTGACTCCTGCAAGTCGTCTTCTGACTTCCACTTGTGTCACACACACACACACACACACAGACACACACACACACCTATGCAAAAATAAATAATAAATAAATAAATAAATGTAAAGAAAAAAAGCTTCGGAAAGGCTACCACATGTTTTCTCTCATCCGTGGAACATAAAGTTTAAATTTTATATTTAAAAATGATACATACTATACTAACATTTTATAATATATATTAAAATACAGGGGCTAAAGAGATGAATCAGCAGTTAAGAGCACTTGGGTGCTCTTGCAGAAGACCACAGTTTGAATCCCAGCACCCACTTAGTGGTTAACAATAGTCTGTAACTTCAGTTCCAGGGGATCCAACGCCCTCTTCTGTCCTCTGTGGGCACTGCATGACATAGGTGCACTTACATACATTGCAGGCATAACATTCATACACATAAAATTAAAAATAAAATGAGTAGGGGCTGGAGAGATGGCCTAGTGGTTAAGAGCACCGACTGCTCTTGCAGAGGACCTGGGTTCGATCCCCAGCACCCACATGGTGGCTGAGAACTGTCTTTAACTTCAGTTCCAGGGGAATCTGACACCCTCTTCTGGACTCTGTGGCATTACACGACACAGGTGCACAAACCTACATGCAGACAGTACATTCATACACATAAAAAAATAAATAAAATTAAAAAAAATAAAATGAGTAAAATTAAAATACATATGATTTTTCTGTGCATTTTGAATATAAAATATGAGTTATTCAAGCAGTACTAGAAATTTCAGTAAAAGTGTCTAAAATAAGTAAAACCAACATTTTTGAAACTATCCTGCTGCCTTTTCATGAGATAATGAGTTATCTATATGCAAATCTTTTCACATAGCCTGCAGAACTCATAAAAATGGGAATAAAAAGGAGAGCAACTTAAATCATACATAGCTCATATCTACATCATAAATACAAGGCAGAAGTTCACAGTTTTAATTTACCAGAAGAAAGCAAAACCTGGCCAGCAAAGCTGGTTCTGGGTCCTTTTTGGAGCAGCCTGGGAAGGCTGCATGAGTCTCTGCAGTGGAGACCATAGCAAGGACTCCCCTCAAGAGAGAGGGTTTGCTGGGGAAATCCAGAGAACAGGTTAGTGATGGGGCCGGCAGGTGTTCTGAGCACCAGAGAAGAGGCTTGCAAGGACTCAGGACCAGAAAGAACAACCTTGAAAAAGTGCCACATCTGAGAGAAGGGTGTTAATGAGAAAGAAGATTCAGCGCTTGAGACTGGACTCCAAAAAGGGAAGAGTGGTGTGGAGTCCTGTGGGAACCAAAGGGAAGTCCCGGATCAGAAAACACCAGCCTCTCACAAAGCGTGGTCTCTTAAAGAATACTGCACTGTGCTGGGAGAAGAGGGCACTCTTCTTCTTTTGTTTTGTTTTGATTTTAATATTTTTATGTATTTATTTATTTAGCCTTTTTTAAAAATTTTTTTAAAATTTTATTTCTGTATGTGTATGAGTGTACTGTCTGCATGTAGGTTTGTGCACCCGTGTCGTGCAATGCTGCGGAGGTCAGAAGAGGGTCTCGGATTCCCCTGGAACTGGAGTTCTCCTGGAATTGGAGTTTCAGACGGTTCTCAGCCACCATGTGGGTGCTGGGGATCGAACCCGGGTCCTCTGTAAGAGCGGTTGGTGCTCTTAACCACTAGGCCATCTCTCCAGTTCTTATTTAGTCTGAGACAGGGTGTCTCTGTAGTCCCAGCTGTCCTGGCACTCACTCTGTGGACCAGGCTGGCCTTGAACTCACAAAGATCCACCTGCCTCTGCCTCCCAAGTGCTAGGATTAAAGGCATGTGCACCACCACGCCTGGCCTATGTGTATATAAAAGAGGTCAGAAGGGGGAGGCAGATCCCCTGACACTGGACTTAAGAATGGTTGTTAGCTGCCATGTGGGTGCTGGGAACTAAACCCAGGTTTTCTGCACTGCTTGTAACCACTGAGCCATCTCTCCAGCCCTAAAAGTGCACTTTGTTTGTTTGTTTGTTTGTTTGTCTGTTTGGTCCTTTTGAGTCTTGCATATGCTGTCAGTAAGTACTATAGTTTCATATATGCAATCACTCTGCAGTGACCAGACAACAGTTTCCTTGTATTCAGACCACCTCTGGCTCTTACAATCTTCCCCCTTCTTCCGCAATGACCCCTAAGCTTCAGAAGAGAAGTACAACATAGGTGTCCCATTTAGGTCTGAGCACTGTGCAGTCTCATATTTTCAGTACCTTGACTCCCCGTGGGTCTCTGTGCCAATCATCACCTGCTTCAAGAAGAATCTTCTCTGGTGAGAGTCGAGGAATGAACTAATCTATGAATATATATAAAAGCCAGTTTAATGCTAAGCGTATGTAGCAGAATGATAGTAGTAAGCTCTTCTCTATGACCTGTGATAGGCACCAGTTCTTGCTCTGATAACAGTGTCAAGTCTGATATGAAGCAGACCTTAATTAGAAGGTGATTGATTACTCCCATAATATTTGTCCCATTATTGGACCATTGGGCAAATTTTGCCAAGCCAGTTGCCACCGTACCTTGCTGGGCAAGGTTAAGGATTACCTGTCTCTGTCTGTAACATGCATAGCACCTTCTAGCACTATGAGAGCTAGCCAGTGAAGATGTAGCTTCCGGGTTAGCACCAGCCTGATTTTCCCTTGTCATTTCTGTGACTCTGATATGTAGTGTCTTTAGCAATAGGCTCTTTTTTTAAATTTTATTTATTATTTTTATGAGTATGAGTGTACTGTCTGCATGTAGGTTGGTGCACCTGTGTCATGCAATGCCGCAGAGGTCAGAAGAGGATGTCAGATTCCCCTGGAACTGGAGTTAAAGACGGTTCTTCTTCACCATATGGGTGCTGGGAATCGAACCTGAGTCCTCTGCAAGAGCAGTCGGCGCTCTTAACCACTGAGCCATCTTTCCAGCCCCAGCAATAGGCTCTTACAATCCAGTTCTGGTGCAATAGCAATAGCCAGTATTGTCTGAGGATCTGTGGGGTCTCTTTAGTCAAAAACTCCAAAAGAGGTAGTCCATCCTTGGCACCGAGCTTTTCATTTGCTAGTCTGTTAAAGCCAATGAACACTCTTTTTTTGTCTTATTGAGACAGGATCTCCCTGTACCCTCAGCTGGCCTGGAACTCGCTATGTAGACCAGGCTAACTTCAATCTCACAGAGGTCCACCTACCTCTGCCTCCCAAGTGCTGAGATTAAAGACATGTGCCACCATGGTAAGCCTATCAAACACTTGTTATAGGGTAACCATCTTTAAATTCTTTTATAGTGTATATGTATATACTGAGATACATTTCAGAGCCATTAGGATTACTATCCCTCGTAGTCTCTGCTCTGCTCTACCCTCCCAGCCCCCCAAACCCCACCGGCCAGTCCCATTTTCACCTTTGCCATTTATATCACTGCATTCTCTCTCCCCTCCTCATGAGCCATCCGTATGACCCCCATTAGTCCCTTGATCTCCAAAGATTTTCCAATGAAACACACCTATCTAAAGATCGAAAGTTAATGCCAGGCATAGTGGTGCACACTTTTAATCCTGGCACTTGGGAGGTAGAGGCAGGCGAATCTTTGTGAGTTCAAGGCCAGCCTGGTCTACAGAGTGAGTCCCAGGACAGCTGGGGCTACAGGGAGACCCTGTCTCATCTACTTATGAATGAGAACATTCAACTTTTGTCTTTCTGGTCTGAGTTACCTGGTAACTGTTTCCAGTTCCATCATTCATCTGATAATTTCATAATTTCATTTTTCTTAGCACAGGAATAATACTCCATTGTGTAAATGCATGTTACTTTCATTATCCATTCATTCATCATTGATGGGCATCTAGGTTGTTTCCATTTCCAGGCTATTGTGAACAGAGCAGCAATGAGCATGGACGAGCAGGTATCTCTGTAGTAGGATGGAGTCCTTTGGATACATGCCCAACAGTGATACAGCTGGATGGTGTGGGGGATCTGTTTCTAGCTCTTTGAGGACCCTCCACACACACTGACTCCCATAATGGCTGCACCAGTTGGATTCTCACCAGTAGTGAATACGTTCCCATTTCCCCATCCTTGCTTTTTTTTTTCTTCTTTTTCCTTTTTTCTTTTTTTTTTTTTTATATTAGCTATTCTGATTGGAGTAAGATGAAATCTCAAAGTGGTTTTAATTTCCATTTCCCTGATGGTTAAACTTGTTGAAAATTTCCAAAAGTATTTCTCAGCCATTGTTGTTTCATCTTCCGTTGGCTTCCCAACAGAAGCTGCCAGGCCTTGTCCTGAGAACAGCCCATGTATTACAGCCCCTGCCCAGGCCATTTCTTCTTGAAATTTAGAGCACTTAGTCTTCTAGAAATGGGTGGTCCAATATTCCATGTCATCTTTAGATGGCCCTGACCTATTTGTCTAGCTTACCTCTTTACCCGACATTCCTGTTGCTTTGGCCCCACTGAACCACGTTCTCCTCTTGTGATTTTCAACCCCAAACCACCCTTGTTCAGTGTCTAAACCTTCAAAATTCAAATTAAATGAACCTCCTCTGTTTAGTTCCTTGCCCCAATTTTTCTTGTTTTTTGTCTTTTGAGAAAGGGTCTTACTGTAGCCCCAGCTGGCCTTTAACTTGTTATGTGGACCAGGCTGGCCTTGAACTCACAGAGATCTGCTTGCCTCTGCCTCCCAAGTGCTGGGATTATAGGCATGTGCCACCATGCTGGTCAAGATACACTCTAATCAGGGCTACTTAGAAAAGGTTCAGACCAGCTGAATTGCCTGGAAGATAGAGACCAGATGATCTTCTTAGAAGAGGCTCAGACCAGAGGATTGGAGAGATGGCCTAGCGGTTAAGAGCACTGACTGCTCTTGCAGAAGACCCGGGTTCGGTCCCCAGCACCCACATGGTGGCTGAGAACCGTCTGTAACTTCAGTTCCAGGAGAACTCCAGTTCCAGGGGAATCCGAGACCCTCTTCTGACCTCCGTGGCATTGCATGACATGGGTGCACAAACCTACATGCAGACAGTACACTAATACACACAAATAAATAAATTAAATTAAAAAAAAAAAAGAAGAGGCTCAGACCAGATGATATGCTTAGAAGAGATTCTCTTGGACTGCCAGGGTGCCTGCAGCCCATGCAGTGAGCTCCATGGCTCCAGCTTTTGTGAGCTATCATCCATGCTGGGTGGACATTCAGTGATGCAGTAACCTCTCATCCACACTACTTTAAGTAATCCCAATGGAATTCATGGGTTCACCAAGTTATGTTTGATGTATCCTTACTTTGGTCTATTCCTAGTTCCCTATCTGGAGAGAGTAGATGTTTGTACATCTTCCCCGGGACAATGTCTGTGGTGGTTTGAATGAGAAATGACCACATAGACTCAGGCATTTGAACGTTTGGTCCCTAGATGATGGTGGTGGGTGTAGTGTCGGAGGTGCAATCTTGCTGGAGGAGGTATGTCACTGGGGGCAGGCTTTGAGTGCATAGCCTGGTCCCTCTTCTAATCCCTCTCTGCTTTCTGTTCTGGGTGACTGCTGCTATTCCTTCCTTGCCATTAATGACTTCTCTGACACTGTCAGCTAAAACACTCTTTCTTCCTTAAGTCACTTTTGCTCATGGTGGTTTTTCACATCAATAAAAGTAAACTCATACAGTGTCATATAACACTTGACTACAAGGTCCCAGCTGTCATCACTAGCCAAAGGCTTATGCAATGGCTGATTCATAATATCTGTCACAGAAGTATACCTGGGACTTTTTTATAATGAGTATGCTGAGGTACAACAGATGTGATTATTCTGAAGGAGGAAGTTTGTGCTTCACAAGTCCCTGGAAACAGGAGGTGTAGGATGCCATACAGAGCTAACAGAAGGACCAGGGTTAGTCAGAGGGCAAAGCACGACTCATAGCATCTATCAGGAGCATATGTTTAATGCAACTTGTAGTTTTTGGGAGGTAGAGTCCCTTTTCCCCTGGTGAAGTGTAGGATTAGGTGAAGTCTAGGTACTGGGTCAGCAAGTCTCCAGTCAAAACATACAATTACTTAGGGTCATTTTATATCAGATGGTGAGACCAGGAGATGGAGACAGTTGCTGAGGGACCCCTGTTGCCTGTGGGTCTTCAAAGACCTCCCACATGGTGGTAGGAGTAAGCAGGCTTGAGGTGGAGGGTGGCCCATCTCTAGCTTCTGGATCTTCAAGGACAGCTCACATAGGTTCCTAGTCAGCGTGTACAGCCCAACATCTGCACTGGTAGAGAGTTCAACCATCTTTGTAGTCTGGCTACTTTATTAAATCCTGGGCATCGTCTTCAGCTGTTTCTTCACCAACTATTTGAAGTGAAGTATTCTTTGTGAGCTAACTAAAGAAGCCCTCTGCCCTACACACTTGAGCTTTTAGTTTTTAATTACCTTCTTTGTTATTGTCTGCAGGTCACCCTTGCAATTATTTCCATCCATCTATTTAAATCATATGTGATACGTTCATATGTATGTTACCATATATTCTCATAGATATTTTTCTCTCCCTGTGTATTCTTCACACAAGCTAGTTTACTCTTCACCACTGGCATATTCACTCATGTCACCACTAGCACCATGGTTCACCAGAACAGGCTGAGAGCTGTCCATGCTCACCTCACTCCTGGATTGTGGCCTTAATGCCAAGCTGGATTGATGGGATGAGGAGGAAATTCGGAATATCTCCATGGGAGGTAGAACTGGTAGGGTACAGTGACTGGGGACTGTGAGGGGCAAAGAAAGAGAGGACAATGACCTTGTTTCTGGGTTGAAATGTGACAGGCTGTTTACCGGTCTAAACAAGATGACCTACAAGGCTCCTCCCCTGTGTCCTCTTTGCCTTGACCTATGTCATCTTCTTCCTATGTTGAGTCTCTTACATCATTAGACGCTGATGGACGTGTCCAGAAAAGGACACAGAAATGGGGTCAGTGGCATTGCCCTGAGAATAGTCCCTGCCTAGGCCATTTCTTCCTGAAATTTAGAGCCCTAGTCTTCTATAAATGGGTGGTCCAACAGTTGCTGTCCTTAGACTGCCCTGTAGCTATGGGTCTAGGTTACCTCTCTAACCTTTGGCCTCACTGAACCATGTATTTTATGATTTTCAACCTCAGACCACTCCTGTTCAGAGTTTAAACCTTCAAAGCCCAAATCAAATGCACCTCCTTTATTTGACCCCCTGTACCCCGCCCCCGCTGGAACTTTCTCTTTGTTGCCACTTCACCTCCACCCCACTCTGTACTGTGGGGCTATGGACTACTAGATAGAACCCAAAGACAACATACAATGTAGCTGAGCCTTACAAAGAAACAAGAAGGTAAAGTCTAGGACTAGTGATTGGGGCAGGCACAGGGAGGCTGTTTATCAGGTCCTAGCATGTCAATGAAGGAGGATCCGATGTTCAGTGGCACAAACTACCTGAGATAACTTTTCTAATAAAGAGAGAAAATTTACTTTGACTCACAGTTCTTGAGGTCCATTGTTTAGGCAATGGTGATACATCATGGTGTAGAAGAGCAAGAGGAACAAAGAAGTGACCAAGGTCCCATAATCCCCTTCAAGGACATGTTTCCAATGGCCTAAGAATCTCAACAAAGCCTCATTTCTAAAATAAGTCCCCCCACTTCTCAGTGGCACCATCCTGTGGACCAAGACCTTAACACACAAACCTGTGAGGAAGACTTACCCCATCTGCAGCACCCCTCATCACTGCTGTACTATGGTACTCTCAAGCCTTTCAGACATCATAATTATTACTATATAAACTGGATTATTTTCAGGGTCCCAGAGGACTGTACATCTTCAGCCTGTTCCCTTGATTATTAATCACAACCACACGGAGAGCCGGCTGAACAATAGTCTATACCCTCTCCACTCATGAAAGTCTATACCCTCTCCACTCATGAAAGTCTATACCCTCTCCACTCATGAAAGTCTATACCCTCTCCACTCATGAAAGTCTGTACCCTCTCCACTCATGAAAGTCTATACCCTCTCCACTCATGAAAGTCTGTACCCTCTCCACTCATGAAAGTCTGTACCCTCTCCACTCATGAAAGTCTGTACCCTCTCCACTCATGAAAGTCTGTACCCTCTCCACTCATGAAAGTCTCCCAGCTGTTCTCACACTGACCTCCAACTATGCCCAGCCTAGACTCTGTTCTTTTCTGGAGTGAGAACTCCAAAGGATGTGCCTGACTGGCTGCCCCAAAGACTCTGTCAAGATTTGGTTCCCAATTTCTGGGGGTGAGGCAAATACCAGGATGACCCTGTGCCAGGACACCAGTGGTAGGGTGTCATGCAAGGTCAGGACACCAGATGGTAGGGTGTCAAGTGATGTCACATTCACAGTAGGCTCAGTAATTTTTCAGAGGAAAAGTTGATAGGAAAAGCAGACTATGACTGAAGGACAGTCACTGGGATGTATGACATATTTGAGGGTATGTTCTCCTTATCAATGATGAAGGATGTAGAAATTCATGGGTGAGAGTAACTCAACTCGGGCTTGAGTCTGGTTACAGCCCTGTGCTTAGTACAGTGCTTTGACACATGATAAACACTGTTATTATTTGCATTACTTTTTTCAAAAGCATAAGTAGAATTGCAGCAACATGTACATATGTTGATTAATTTAATTACAGTGCCAGAAAGGTTTTGAACAAAGAGGGTTCATTTTCAGACAGAAAATGTGAGATAGTTACATTAAGTCCAGCATGATGGGAAGCAGCAACAAGTAGGCTGTAATTGACCTGGATCTGTGGTCATCGCAGTGCTATTATAATGATAGGTTTTTATATTTAGAGCAGAAAATTATAGGCTTTGTATTGGGACAAAAAGTAATTTATAATTTAAATGAAAATTATATTTGATTAAGTCTTGAGTTTTGAGAAGTTCACAAAGAAAAGGAATAAAGAAAATTGAGTATATGTAGTATGAACTCTCAATAGCTATAAAATAAAATATTTTCTGACTGGTTCACAGCTAAATTCAAATGCATCCCACCTACAAAAGGATCTATTTAGCATGAAGGCTAATCAGACTTGAAGGTCAGTTTTATATCTCAATTTGACTGCATCACAGGATGCCCAGTTATTGGTCAGACATTATTTCTCTGCTTGAACACGAGACTGGCCTCTGAGCCACCAGGCTGAGCAAGGTAGCGTGCCGTCCCCAGTGTCTAGGGGGTGGGGGCATCATCTGCTCTGCCAAGGGTATCGATAAAAATTTGCTCTCCTTGGGCATGGTGGCACATGCCTTTAATCCCAGCACTTGGAAGGCAGAGGCAGGTGAATCTCTGTGAGTTCAAGGCCAGCCTGGTCTGTCTCAAAAAGACCAAAAGAAAAAAAAAATTGCTCTCAAGCCAGGTGTGGCGGTGCACACCTTTAATCCCAGCATTTGGCAGGCAGAGGCAGGCAGATCTCTGTGAGTTTGAGGCCAGCCTGGTTTACAAAGTGAGTTCCAGGACAGCTTGGGCTACAGGGTGACCCTGTCTCAAAAAGACAAAAAAAAAAAAAAAAAAAAAAAAAAAAAGGATTTTTTTGCTCTCAGCCAATAATCCCAGCACTTAGGCAGCTAAAGCAAGAGGGTCACAGGGAGTCCAGAGTCACCTTGGGCCACATAGTGCATCCTAAGCCACCTGGAAACACATAGTGCATCCCCAGCTTTAAAACATCAAAAAGAAAAAAAAGAAAAAAGAAAAGAAAAAAATCGTAAGGAGAGCCCTAGCATCCAAGAGTTCTGTGACCACTTTTCTCCACAGTCTCAATCTTTTCTTTCTTTATTGTTTCCTTATGTACTTTTGGTCTTTTTGAGACAGGGTCTTCCTGTAGCCCCAGCTGGCCTGGAACTCACTGGGTAGACCAGGCTGGCCTTGAACTCACAGACATACACCTCTGCCTCTGAGTGCTGGGATGAAAGGCGTGCACCACCATGCTTTGCCAGTCTCGATCTTTTAAAAAAATATGTGTATGGGGCTGGAGAGATGGCCTAGTGGTTAAGAGTACCGACTTCTCTTGTAGAGGACCTGGGTTTGAAACCCAGCACCCACATGGCGGCGGAGAACCATCTTTAACTCCAGTTCCAGGGGAATCTGACGCCCTCCTCTGACCACCACAGCATTGTACGACACAGGTGCACAGACCTGCATGCAGATAGTACATTCATACACATAAAAAAGTAAATAAAATTAAAATAAATAAATAAAAAGTATTTTGTATGTGTGTTGTGCCTGCATGGATGTAAGTGTAACCATGTTGTGCAGTGCCCACAGAGGCCACAAGAGGGAGTCAGATCCCCTGGAACTGGACTTAGGGATGTTTGTTCGCCATGTATGTGCTGGGAGCAAAACCTCTGCAAAGGCAGCCAGTGCTCTTTTTTTTTTTTTTTAATTTTATTTATTTCTGTATGTGTATGAGTGTACTGTCTGCATGTAGGTCTGTGCACCCGTGTCGTGCAATGCCGCGGAGGTCAGAAGACGGTGTCGGATTCCCCTGGAACTGGAGTTCTCCTGGAATTGGAGTTTCAGACGGTTCTCGGCCGCCAAGTGGGTGCTGGGGATCTAACCCGGGTCCTCTGTAAGAGCGGTCGGCGCTCTTAACCGCTAGGCCATCTCTCCAGCCCCCAGTGTTTTTAACAGCTAAGCATCTCTCCCCTGTTCGAAGGATCTTACTAGGAATCCTAAGTGTAATTGGATCACAGGTTGGCAAGGACCAAGTGAAGGAACTCAACAAAGTTGGTATAATGCAATAATAGACACTAGGGTCAAAGAAACAAGCAGTCTGACTCATGTAGGCCACAGCATTAGCTAGACTTCCATGATGTACCCTGAAATAAAATAGATGAAAGAACCTTAATCAATTGTTTAGTCTGTGTATGCTCCATCTACTAAGGGCTGCCTGTAAGACAACAACTTAGCATACTAAATGCCCAGGCTGAACAGATGAAAGTGAGCTCAGGGCTGAGGAAGGAAACAAAATACTACCGTAAAAGTACTGCTGAGGCTGGAGAGATGGCTCAGTGGTTAAGAGCACTGACTGCTCTTGCAGAGGACCCTGGTTCGATTCCCAGCACCCACATGGCTAAGAACCATCTTTAGTGCTGGGCGTGGTGGTGCACGCCTTTAATCCTAGCACTTGGGAGGCAGAGGCAGGCAGATCTCTGTGAGTTCAAGGCCAGCCTGGTCTATAGAGTGAGATCCAGGCCAGCTGGGGCTAAAGGGAGACCCTGTCTCAAAAAAAATGCAAAAAAGTACTGCTTAAAAAAAATGCAAAAAAGTACTGCTAAAAAAAAAATGCAAAAAAGAAGTACTGCCCTGTGCTTGCCCAAAGGCTGCAGCACAGACTTTGTGCTGGGGCACTGCCTCTCTGAGTGCCTGCTTTCTTGGACCTCTGCTATGCAGCATGGTTTCTGGAGCCTTCCTGCAGACCTCCTCTTACTTCCTCTTCAAGGACATATGAGGTTGACAGGGGCTGGGGAGTGAAAGTGGAGACTTTCTAGTTTTTGGTCGTTAAGCACCCGGCACCAGCCATTTCCACCTGACAGGCTGGCGAAGTCTTGGTGGCCTTTCTAGAATTACAGTGAGTGACAGCATGGTATCATGTTAAAGCTCTTCCTATTGAAGTGGCCTGCTGGTGCTTGTGAACACTGTAGCTGAAGTGACAGGCCACAGCCTTGGCCAAGCCTGTGGTACAACTACATACATATGGTGGCCCCACAGGACACAAGGATTCCCTGCAGATCACATGTGTAGCTGCTACACGAAGCCACTGCTCTTACAGATAGCTGTGTATTTACCACTGATGTCTGGGTCCCTCGACAGCGCCACTGGGTGTCCAAGGTCTCTGCTGATGTTTGGCTCCTAGATGACACATTACCTCGATTTCTGGCAAGCACTGGCAAGCAGACATCTGTGTGGATCTCACCATCCTCAGGATTTTCTTCTACTGCCACCAGGACTAAGAGACTGCCTGATAGTCGCTCCCTCCAGTTCTGGAAGCCTCTGGCACTGACACTGACCTTCATGCCGAGATTCTTCTAGCAGGTACTAGCCATGTTCCATAGACCCCAGCGGTACAGACCACAAAAAGTTCAGATAGGCATGGTAGCTCATGCCATCAATCCCAGCACTTGGCCTAGGGAGGAAGAGGCAGGTGGATCTCTATGAGATCAAGGCCAGCCTGGTGAAGATACTTGCTTGTTGACTGGCATTGCCCTAGGGTTCCTCACTAGACTTACCATGTTGGTTCCTGATGAATCCACCCGATTCCAGACGGCCGTGGTTCTTTCAGCCTCTCTGTGTTTTACTTTTTGGGCAGGTATTTTCTCCAAGTCTATCTGAGAAAAATGTAAGCCTTCTGATTAGATTTCTGGCCACTTCTGGAAATCCAAAGAAGTCCCTGGAACAAGCAGGAGGATATCAAATTGGATTGGATAAGTAAAAAAATCTTTCTACTTTTATGCCATACAGACATCTGGCAGAAAGTTTCCTTTTCAGGGCTGGAGAGATGGCTCAGTGGTTAAGAGCACTGGCTGTTCGTGCAGAAGACTGGGGTTCAAATCCCATCACCCACATGTAAACTTACAACCATCCATAACTCCAGTTCCAGGGGATCAAACGCCTTTTTCTGACTTCCTCAGGCATTGCATGACATGGATGTACTTACACACATGTAGGCCGTAAACTTATATACATAAGATAAAACAGATTTTAAAAAAGAAAAAGTTGGGGCTGGAGAGATGGCCTAGCGGTTAAGAGTGCCAACTGCTCTTGCAGAGGACCCGGGTTCAATCCCCAGTACCCACATGGCAGCTGAGAACAGTCTTCACTCCAGTTCCAGGGGAATCTGACGCCCTCTTCTGACCTCCGTGGCATTGCACGACACAGGTGCACAAACCTACATGCAGACAGTACATTCATACACATACAAAAATAAATAATTTTTTTTTGTTTAAAAAAATAAATAAATAATTTTAAAAAAGTTTCCTTTCCTTGTTGCTCTACTTGAAAGCAGATTGGCTATTCCCAAAATTTAGGAGAAAGGTATTTTTTTAAGTAAGCCAAGGAGGCTGGAAAGATGGCTCCATGGTTAAGAGCACTGGCGGCTCTGCAGAAGACCCAGGTTCAATTCTCAGCACCCACATGGTGAGATGGAGGGAGGCGTGGGCATCCTCGGCTATAGTCAGCCTGAGGCCAGCTTAGGCTACATGAAATCTTATAAAAAAATACATAAGAGCTAGTGTAGTGGCACACGCCTTTAATCCCAGCACTTGGGAGGAAGAAGCAGGCGGATCCCTGTAAGTTCCAGACCAGCCTGGTCTACATAGCAAGTTCCAGGACAGCTGGGACTACAGGGAGACCTTGTCCCCCCAAAATACCAAAATAATAAATAAATAAGTAAATAAATAAATAAATAAATAAATAAATAAATAAATAAATAAATAGTGTGGCTGCTGGGTCCATACTACGCTGCTGCACAAGCAAGAGGAGTTGAGCTCCAGGTGTGGCCATGCACGCTTGAAACAACATCTGGGAGTTCAGGGGCACTGGAGGTCAAGGGGACCCCTGGAGCTTGCTGGCTCACCAGTCTAGCAAATCAGGAAACTTCTGGTTCAGTGAGAAGCCCTACCTCAAAACATGAGGAAGGCATTCAACGTGCATGCACACACACACACACACACACACACACACACACGAGTGGATTGAAAGTAGACAGGACTGGCTCTCTCTCTCTCTCTCTCTCTCACTCTCACTCTCACTCTCCCTCTGTCTCTCTCTCAGCCCTATGAATTTTCCCCGGCTTGGAGTGTTTACTGTAAAAGAAAGGGAGTCTGTAATAATGGTTCACATTCATTCTCCTGACTGTGAGGATTTCTGGTGTTTTTCTCTGTCCTTTGTTATCATTATTTTGTTTTCCATGTTCATTGTAGGAAAATGAAGTTCTTTAAAATATAAAATGGTTGCCTCAGTCCTGAGGGCAAAGCAGGAAGTCGGGCACTCGTCTCATCCAGGAGAGGAGAGGAGAGGGAGCAGAACAGGACCAAACCCAGGTGGGAAGCCCAGCAAGGGGCTCCTACAGCAGGACGGTTACAGCTCACCTGGAAGCAAGAGTACCTAGTATCGAATGCTAAAATACTTTGTCTTGCTATGTACAAACATAGCCATTTTCAATGAAATCTTAAATATTATGTGTGTGAATGATTTCAGGGGCCCTTGTCAGGGCTGGTGGGGACAGAGAAGGGCCACCATGAAGTATAGATAAAAATGGCCTCCTTGGGATGTAGGAACCCCAAGTCTGCTGATACCCAGGGTCACACACATGTTCAGAAAGCCTATGAAGTTTCCCGAATGGGGGAGGAAGTACAAATGAACCATGACCTAAGATAACAGATGGTTTCCAACTTAGGATTTTTCAACTGTATGATGGTACATTAGAAACTGTTCTTGGAATTTTGAATTTTTGTCTTTTCTTAGGCAAAAATTATATGGTGTGATACTCTCTCAGTATGGTAGGCTCCAGTTGATCATATAACCACAAGAGAAAACAGCTGGCACTCTACGTGCATTGCACTGCTAAGCTCTCAGGTTTGGTAGGCTTGGCTCATTAAATGTACTCTGACTTACTCTGTTTTGGGCTTACTAATTTTAATGGAAGTCAAGGATCATCTCTGTACGGATGCATGCTCCTTGGCACAGGCTGAGAGGCCTCTGCTTTCCTCAGTATATGTTCTAGGACACGAAATCCCAACATTTCAAAGCCTGGAGAGGCAGGAAGTGTTAGGTTATAAAGGTGCAAACCCCCATAAAAGGCACATGAGACTTTAGTCACTCCGGGAACATGGTTTACTTCCACTGGAACTGCCAGAGCGGGCCACCTGTGGGCATGTGGAGGAATAGCAGCAGGAACAAGATGGCGACTGGGGCCCACCCATTTATAGCCATGGGGCGGGACCTCAGGTACAGGGAAGAAGGCAGAAGATTAACAGCCTCTGGAGGAAGTGGACATCAGTGTGTCCCCTGGAATTCTGGGAAGCCCAGATCTAACATAGCCCAGATCTACCATTCCAGCCTTTTAATTATGATAAGGAAATGGGATGCTGTTCTCTCTTCTGTATCTGCTTCAGAGATGTGGGGGTGAAGTCTTGGGGGAATGGCTGTCAGGCTGGAGGGTTAGAATCTGGTTTCCCATCTTGGCTGCTCTGGGTGCTCTGCCTGGTGGTTTTGTTCCAGATCAATAGTGGCCAGTAGTTAGTGGACATTTTCTCTGCAACTGAAAAGACAAGCTTGTTGAGTCTTATATGAGTATACTAGTGCAAGGACTTCACAGTACCAACAGGGGGCTACTGGGTGCGTTAGCAATTGGAGGATCGCTGTCTAGGGTCTGCAGAGGGAGAGAGGCCCTGTACCCTGGTTTGAGGAATTGGAAAAAAAGTTTTAGTGCACAGAGCTCTAGAATGAGGGCCAGCTTTAGGACAAAGGGCTCCAGAATGAGAGCCATAACCATGAGAATATAAAAGGTGGTATTTTCTGGCATGGCACATTAAATCTGTCATCTATCTCCGAGATATTTTCTAACATGACACAGTAGGTTTCTAACTTGGCACAGTTGGTCTCTCACCTATCTCTCTGGTAATAAGGTATAAGTTATTTTATTTTCTCTTCTTTAGATTATAGTTTCCTGTTGGGTTTAAAACCACACAGTTAGCTCAGATAAATTAGTTTTGGTGTTAAGGTCAGTTGAGGTTCTGGTCCTTAGGGGGTCACTCAGGACTTGCACCTGGCTCTCTTCACCAGTACCATCTATGTGACGACAAAGTCAGGCCTTGCTTGACCAGAGCTCCCCTTTGAAGCATGAAGAGTCTCTCCTCTATATGGACTTTCCTCCCTTGACTGGACACTGGCCGGATGAAGTCCTTTTACATGAATCTCCAAGACCTCCCTGGCCCGGGATAACTGGTGACTCACTGCCACAGGAGATGTACAAAGGTGCCGATGCAGGACCTTAGGACTGTCCCATGTGGTCCCCGGAAGTAAAACCTAATTTTTCTTAAAATTATTAAAAGTAACATGTGCAAAGTATAACAGATATATGAAACAGTTTTAGTATGTATGGGTGACTCAATACTTATATATTTCTGTTTCACTTGAGGCTGTAACAAGGCCTATAGTGCCTGCTAGGTGGAACACAATTCCTTGTATATGCCATAACTGCATTATAGAATTCTTTTTTTTTTTTTTTTGGTCTTTTTGAGACAGGGTCTCCCTGTAGCCCCAGCCATCCCTGAACTTGCCCTGTAGACCAGGCTGGCCTTGAACTCACAAAGATCCGCCTGCCTCTGCCTCCCAAGTGCTAGGATCAAAGGTGTGCGCCACCACGCCCAGCTAGAATTCTTAAAAGTGAACAGTACTTCATACACACACTCATAAATAAGGTTCTAATAAATAAATTTGACGATGGCAGTTTATAAAGATTGTACTGAGCAGAGGCACATACATTGCTATCATACACAGACAGATCTTAATGTGCTGTAACTATATTACAGAGTTGTTAACATACATACACACATTTATCCACACATTCATACAAGAGATTTTTATCCTAGTGTTTGTACTGAACAGTCACATACAATGAAAAAAACACCTTTAGAAATATTATTTAAAGCATGCAGCCCTAATTAATTGCACTGCCAGGGCTGAGATGGCTGATACAGTTTCCTTATCATGCTGGCATTGACATCTTGCACCTTTGGTTCTAAAACTATGAACTTATTGAAATATTTTAACAACTGATGGAAAACAGAATTATATATCTAGGGTAAGCCATGTGCCAGTGTCCAAGTGTCAGAGTATGAATGAATTCAGGGAGTTTTAAATTGGTCTCTTGTAGGAAGATCCAGTTTGAATTGGGGGCTAGTTCTCAGCTAGCTCTCCTCAGTGCACCACGTGGGTGGGAGTCAGGGGACTTCTCTGACTCTGGCCCAAGAAGGAGCAGACAACGTGGCCCAGGTGCATGATGCTGAGTGGGGCAGCAGTGTGCAGTGGCGCACATTTGGGGGTCTGTGATTGGCTCTGGGACCTGATGTCATTTTGCTTATAAAAGCAGGCTGTAGCAGGCAATAAAATAGAATTCTCCATTACAATTATCACAGAATTCCTAGCCATCATTTTTTGCACACATACAGGCTAAAGCAGGCCTCCATTTCATTCAGGTGACCAGTGGGTTGGACAGTGGTCCTTAGACCACCAATCTGGATAGCTGATGTGGTGAAGTGAATTGTGAGTGGACAAAGGCTGAAGATAGGCCATCAGCCATCAGCCTGAAATTCCTGTCCAAGGGCCAGCAGTCTCTGGGCAGATGGGAAAAATCACAGCTAAAGGTGGGAAACGTTCCGTTGTCCCAGGCTAAGGACCTTAGTTGCAAGTACCTCTCAGGTAGGGTTATGAAAGTAACTGACTGACCTCTGCACCAAGAGGTCAGTTCCCTACAGTGGCTGCAGGCAGGTACTGTGCTCCCCTTCCCTTAGCAGGGCTGTGTTGTACCTGTTTGTGGCAAAGGAAGCTTCCTACCATCTCTGGTCAGAGGGAGGGTGGCACAGCTGTCAGAAGCCTGGTTAAGTAGAAGGAAAGAAAAAAAAGGTCTGTTAGTGAACCCCTAAGGGTCAAAAATCAGGTCTTCAGAGGTCTGAAAACAAGAAAAAAACTGGAAAGGAAATTGCAGTTATAATACCTGTAAAGAAAATAATTTGGACAGATTAGAAATAAAATCTTTGGATAACCAGTGTAAAAATTTGGGAACCCAGGTTCAAATCAGGCCTTTGAAAAGAAAAAAAAAACTGGGGGCTGGAGAGATGGCCTAGTGGTTAAGAGTGCCAGATGCTCTTGCAGAGGACCCGGGTTCAATCCCCAGCACTCATATGGTGGCTGAGAACCATCTTTACCTCCAGTTCCAGGGGAATCCGACATCCTCTTCTGACCTCCGTGGCATTACACAACACGGGTGCACAAACCTACATGCAGACAGTACATTAATACACATAATAAATAAATAAAATTAAAAGAAAAAATTTAAAATTTAAAAATTAGGGAAAAAAAGGAAAAAAGAAAAGAAAAAAATTTAAGAGGCATGCCAAAAGTAAACTTAATTTAATTTTTTTCTTTTTGTGCACAATATAGAATAAAAGAAGTTTGAAGTGGCCACTTTGTTTTGACAGAAATTAACACACAGGAGAACATGGACACATGGCAGTTACATGAATCTCAAAGACATTGGAGAACGGTTATAACACAGAGATGGGTTAGACAGACACATGGCTTAATAGTATCTCTTAAGCCTGGACTATAGGAAATCCCCCCTCTTTTTTGTTTCTAAAATGTCATAGCTAAGTGTTGGTGCCCAGAATAACTTGATGTCAAGACACAGAAAGTTCTCAGTTCCCTGATCTGCTGCACACGTAAGTCTAAAGTTGTCCATCATTGTGCAGGGCTGTGGAACCATTGATTTTAATTGTCACTTTCACACAGAATCATTTGAGTTTAAGACATCTACTCAGGTGGGAACAGCCTGTGTGCCCGTACTGTGCTTTGCAGCACAGGCTGTGTGTGCATGCCTGCGCATCGTGGCAGACAGGGCAGGCAAGCAGATGTGGTTCTCATGGCTTGCCTGTTTTCAACTGAGTTTACCTGCTAATTGAATGAGAATAAATTTATTGTTAGTGGAAAAATCCTCAAGGGGAGGCAGCCAGGTGAAATTTTACTGCCTGAGGCAAGATCTGGATGCCAAGTGGGACAGGATGTGGTGGACACACCTTCTTAATCTCAGATGCAGAGGCTTGAATCCAGAAGCAGAAACAAAAGTGGATTTCTGGGGCTGGAGAGATAGCTCAGAGGTTAAGAGCACCGACTGCTCTTGCAGAGGACCCAGGTTCAATTCCCAGCACCCACATGGCAGCTAAGACTCTCTTTAACTACAGTTCCTGGGGAATCCGACGCCCTCTTCTGACCTCTGCAGCATTGCATGACACAGGTGCACCAACCTACATGCAGACGGTACACTCATACACATAAAAAAATAATTTAAAAAATTTCTTAAATCCCTTAAAAATGGATTTCTGAATAAAATGGGATTTATAAAGAAAACAAATGAAAAGGAAAATGCCAAAATCTGAAATAATCCCTTAAAAATAGGTAAAAGTCTTGTAAACAAAATATTAATAAAAAAAACAGCATTTGTTAAAAAACAAGATAATGTAAAAATCTCAAGCATTAGCCTGTAAAAAAAAAAAACATTAACTATCCATACAAATGGAAAATTGATTTTATCTTGAAACAGATGAAAAACTGGTAAAAACAAAACTCAGTTACTCTGTCAGAAAAATGTACTAATTGAATCTCAACTGCCTGCTTAAAATAATCCAAAATAAAAACCCAAAAACTAAAATTGTGAAAGAACAGAACATGCCATTAAATAAATTGTAAAAGAAATTAAAGCATGGCACTAGTTGTTATAAGCTTCTGATGTAAATTTAATTTTTCAAATAAGGAATTCCTGCCACGTGGTCAAGATGGCTGCTGAGGAGTTTAGGTTTTGGTACCATGGAAACGGTAAACATAGATAAATGGCTGCTGTGAAGGAGCGGGTGTGGTTTAGCGCAGCTGCTATGGAAATGGGGCATGTGCAGACAGACACAGCCTTGCTCCACCCTTTCCCGTTTGAATGCACAGCAGGGAAAACCATAGAAAAAAAGAAAGTAAAAAAAAAAGGAAGAGAAAAAAAAAAAAGCTTGGATTTAAGGTTGCAGTCCTTTACTGCAGAAATCTGCTAAGGTTGCAAGGAAGTTGAGAGAGAGTGAGAGACAGAGATCGGAGCATGTGGGGTGGGGAGGGAGGCAAGGCAGCAAGGAGCAGGAAAAGAGTGGGGGAAAGGAGGGAGAGAGAGAGAGAGAGAGAGAGACAGAGACAGAGAGAGACAGAGAGAGACAGAGAGAGACAGAGAGAGAGAAGATAGCCACCTGAACATGAGCAAGCGAAAGCGGATCTTTCGGGTCTACAAGTGACCACTGCAGGAAAGGAGACGGCGGCAAGCAAGCAAGAGAGCAAAAGGAGATCTGTGGGAAGGAAATAAAGCTTTTGACCTCGGAAGCACCTTCTGAAGATTAGAAAGCGTCCACTCTAATTTCAGGGGTGCTGGTCAGAGTCCACAGGCCCACGCGTAGGGGGGAAACTCTGAAATGGTGTCCTCGGGCCTGTAAAATCAGCATCCCAGAATTTACAGGGGGCACCAAAAGAACGGTCTGGATTCTGTCTCCAGCGTCCTGGAAGACAGCAGTCCGGGGAACTCTCTGATACACCAGTTCTCAAAGAACGGTCTGGATTCTGTCCCCAGCGTCCTGGAAGACAGCAGTCCGGGGAACTCTCTGTCTGATACACCGGTTCTCAGGAGAGTTCAAAACCAGGGAAAATGGGGGGGGGGGGGACGGAAAAACGGGAGGCTAAAAGCAGGAGGGCAGACGGAAGATGGAGGCAGAAAGCAGTAGAGAGAGGAGAGAAAGAGAATGAGACCTATTGTGACATGTGGAAGCTGGTTCTCCAGAGAAATACACTGCTGGCAAGTTTCCCAGGAGTTTAAAAAAAAAAAAAAACCTAGGAGGTTCTTTTTGGGGGAAGAGCCGGTGAGTGCTCTGCCAGATCAAAAACATCTCAAGCCCCGACTGAGTTCACAGCACCATTATGTTGGGTTATACCCCCATAAAAGGCACATGAGACTGAAGTCGCCCCAGGAACATGGTTACTTCCATTGGAACTGCCACGTGGTGGAATAGCAGCAGGAGCAAGATGGTGACCAGGGCCACCCATTTATAGCCATGGGGCAGGACCTCAGGTACAGGGGAAAAGGTCAGAAGATTGACAGCCTCTGGAGGAAGTAGACATCTGTGTGACCCTTGGAATTCTGGGAAGCCCAGATCTCACAGAAAGAAGGGAAGAAATGCTAACCACAGACATAGATAAGGGATTACCAAGTAAAACCCCAACTGGAAAAGCTGCCGCACCCCACAGGTGTGGCCGCGCACTCTGTTATCAGATTGCAGAGCTTGCTGGAAGGCTGGGGTTTTCCAAGACGGCAGATGAAGTGGTCCAAACATGCCAAAAGGGGCAGTGTTCTTTTCCACAGAAAACAGGCCCTGAGGGCTGTGTGGTAGACATCGGTGTAGTGAGGCTGTAGAGGAAAGGAAAGGAAGGGAGCAAAGGAACTGCCATGCTGTCCTGCAGAAGCAGACTCCAGACAGTGGAGGCCAAAGCCTTCCTCTCAACCCAGAGCAGCCCCAGCTTGTCCCTGCTGCTACCACAGGGAGCTGTGACCCCCACCTGGGCAGCACTCAGGGGGGCTTGTGACCCCACCCCGGGCAGCACTCAGGGGAGCTTCTGACCCCGTTACCTTCCTGGTCTGTGGGTAAGTAGTCTGTGCAGTGCACTCTTCCTTCTCTAATGTCTTCCTACCCAATTCAACAGGAACCTGGTCTCACACATGTGTGACTTTTTTTCTCAAGGTTTTTTGTTTGTTTGTTTGTTTGTATTTTGAGACAGGGTCTCCCTTTAGTCCCAGCTGGCCTGGAGCTCACTCTGTAGACCAGGCTGGCCTTGAACTCACAGAGATCCACCTGCCTCTGCCTCCCAAGTGCTGGGATTAAAGATGCTCGCCACCACACCCGGCTTCTCAAGTATTTTTAAAACTTAAAAGACTCTTCATTTCATTATTTATTTTAAAATGCAGTAATTGAGATGTCTCTCCGTGTACCATTTCCATGAAGGCAAAATTATTCTTTCTTTTTTTAAACACAAAGCAATAAAATTATTTAGATAAATAGCTGGAAATTGTTCACAAGCTGACCATTTATTCGATAAATATGCTTTGAGCTCATATCTCACTCCTAGGTCTGTTCTGGGCTGAGGACATAAGCAAGGCCAGCTCTTGCTCCTGGGCCACTGACAGGCGAATGATGGGTGAGGATAAGCATGCTAATGATGGGTGAGGACAAGGGTAATTCAGTGAGCACAAACGTGGCAAGATGTGAACAATGCCTTGAAAAACAGACAGGGGCTGGGCGTGGTGGCGCACGCCTTTAATCCTAGCACTTGGGAGGCAGAGGCAGGTGGATCTTTGTGAGTTCAAGGCCAGCCTGGTCTACAGAGTGAATTCCAGGCCAGCGGGGGCTACAGAGAGACCCTGTCTTGAAAAGACAAAAAAAAACCCAAAAAAAACAGACAGGGTCAGGGCAGTGAGGACTCTACTAGTGGGCTGCCAGTTCACATTTGAAGGGTCAAGTGACATTCCAGAAAGAAACAGAAAACTTTTACCATTTTATTATTAGTTTTTACTCTTTTTTTTTTGGTCTTTTTGAGACAGGGTCTCCCTGTAGCCCCAGCTGTCCTGGAGCTCACTCTGTAGACCAGGCTGGCCTTGAACTCTCAAAGATCCGCCTGCCTCTGCCTCCCATTATTAGTTTTAAGTTATGAGAGAAACTTTAAAAAATTAAACATGTTTTTCTTAGAAATAAAATACTTTTCTTAATTGTAGAAAACCTAGAACAGGGGCTGGAAAGATGGCCTAGCGGTTAAGAGCACTGACTGCTCTTGAAGAGGCCCCGGATTCGATCCCCAGCACCCACATGGCAGCTGAGAACCGTCTGTAACTCCAATTCCAGGAAAACTCCAGTTCCAGGGGAATCCGATGCCCTCTTCTGACCTCTGCAACATTGCACGACACAGGTGCACAAACCTCCATGCAGACAATACATTCACACACATAAATAAATAAATAAATAAATAAATAAATAAATAAATAAATAAAATAAAAATAAAAAAATTCTAAAAAAAAACTTTGAAAAAGAAAAAAGAAAACCTAGAACAGCAAGATAGTTCAGTGGGTGAAAGAGCTGGCCACAGAGCTGGCAACCTGGATTTGACCTCTAGACCTGATGCAGGTCGAAGGAGAGAAGTGACTCAACAGAGTTGTCCTCTGACTTCTACATGCACACACCATGGCACACACACACACACACACACACACACACACACACACACACTGGTGCTCTTTTTAAATTAACAGAGAAGAAAACCTGGGTGGAGAGTGGAGGGCAGTCTGCCGTCTCAGGCCAGCACACTCTGAGCTGACCCTCTTGGTGTGCCAAATATTGGCCTCCTGGGCTGACTGCCATGCTCGTGCGGTGCTTACACTATCAGACAAGCTGCTTTGCTTGCTCCAACCACTACCCCATACTGGTCAGGGTTTTGAGAGACAAAGTACCAGAGACTACTGCTTCCCACAAATGAAGAAGGCCTTCACATGAACATAGCAGCTGTGGGGTGCCACCCTATCTGGGAAGACCCTGAGCCTCCATCAGACCTGTCCTTGAGAACGCTAGAAACAACTGAGGAGTCCCAGATGCTCAGAAGCCAGCCTCAAGTGGCTGAGCCACCTCGTTCAGACCTAGAGGGGCTGAAGCTACCACCTGGACCGAATGGATTCTGAGCTCGGGGTTAGGCAGGTGAAGCCCCAGAGATACCAGCAAGAATGCCAAGCAAGAGACACTGGCAACAGGAATGTAGAAGCCCATAGCCAGGGTTCACAACCTCTCTGTTTCAAGATGTGAGGGAGCCCTTAATTGTCCCCTAAAATTCCTACAGGAGCCTCAAGGCCCTGCTGATCCAGTGTCAGGGAGTGAGAACAGATGGTACTGGCTGGGCCTTTCTCTCCTCAACTCAGCCTTTCTATCCACCCTTTGGATGGTTCTCTCTGGGCTCAGCATCCCCTTTACGCTCTTTAGGCGATTTAGATTATCATCTGTACCTGATCCTCTTACCCCACTCCAAAACCCTACCCTCTTGGGCCATTAGGATTTTCTAAACAGGATTTTGCTCTTCAAAAATCTTCCAGCACCCATCACAACCCCACTCTACCCTAGAGGGTGGGTTATCTGTGTATGGGACTCTCTTGGGATCTGTGCTCACTTTCTAAGGTGTTGCACAAAAACCCAAATGGTACTTTAAGCAATCTCTGTACACAGTCCTTATAAAGGCACTCTATTTGCTAGTTGTGTGTCGATAAACCAATTACCTACACTTTTTGAGCCCTTATTTTCTCATCTGACAAAAAAGGAGAGGGGCGTTTGCAACATGCATGTCTTGCTGGCCCCAAGATTGTATTTTAGCAAAAATGTAAATGAAGAAGGCATAAAAAGATTCATGTGAATTTTTAAAATTCTCTCCATTTTAATTTTATTTGTATGGGTATAAGTACACCCATGTTTTGCGATGCTTGTGGAGGTCAGAAGAGGGCATTGGATCCCCTAGAACTGGAGTTAAGGATGGTTGTTAGCTGTCACGTGGGTGCCAGGAATTGAACCCACGTCTTCTAAAGAACAGTGTTCTTAACCCATGAGCCATCTCTCCAGCTACTCCTTCCCCACCCCATTTTTTTTGAGACATGGTTTTCCTGCAGCTCCAGCTGGCCTGAAACTTGCTATATAGACCAGGCTGCCCTTGATCTCAGAGAAATCCACCTGTCTCTCTGCATCCTGAGTGCTGGGATTAAAAGTAGGTGCACCAGGCCCAGCTTAGTGCATATTTTAAATATATTTTCTAAATGCATTTCTCTAGTGTTTACATTTTATTAGCATAAACTGATGGGTTTCATGGTGACCTTTCCAAGCATGTACGCACTGTGCTTGGATCATACTCCCTTGCTTGTGTCCCCCACCCTCCACCTAGGATGCTTTCATGCTTCTCAGATGGTTCCCATCTACTTCCAGCTCTGTCTTAGGTAGCATAGCTTTTAAGAACAGGAAGTTGTGCCTCTGTGAGAAGTGACATAGAAGTTAGAATCCTGGCTCACTGCCACTTTCTGTCCAGGCTTCGGTTTCTTCATTTAACAGCTGACATAGTAACGTCTCGCTGAGGCTTTTGTAAACTGAACTTGGTATTGTGATTAGGCTGTGCCCTGGTTTTAGTTATTCAATATTATGTAAAACTGGTTTTTCGACTGTGCCTTGCCCTGAGAGACTCCATCCTTTCAGCAGTTTTGGATTCCATCTGAAGGATGGATTATGAATCTGTGCCTGAGTGGACATGTGAGCAGCACCGTGTGTCCAGCACCACCCACATAGCATGACTAATAAGTAACTTAATCCTGGAAGTAGAGAAGATGCCACCCTAAAAATGTATAGGAGTATATTGAGACAATAGGCATTTATGGATATATTAAAGAGCTTATGGACACACCAGACCAAGCAAAGACCTCTGCCTGGACCCATAAAGAGGTACAATAGCAATGGGCCCCAGCATCCTGTCATCAGAGCACCCAGTGAGGACATCACAGTACTGACCAACAGAGAGCTCATGAATGTCCCAGGACCTGCAGCCAGGGTCGTTCCCCGCTATCCACTAATTTTTTTCATTTTGTTTTTGTTTGCTTGCTTGAGACAGAGTTTCTTTTTTTTTTATTTTATTTATTTCTGTATGTGTATGAATGTACTGTCTGCATGTAGGTTTGTGCGCCTGTGTCATGCAATGCTGCAGAGGTCAGAAAAGGGTGTCAGATTCCCCTGGAACTGGAGTTCTCTTGGAATTGGAGTTACAGATGGTTCTCAGCCACCATGTGGGTGCTGGGGATCGAACCCGGGTCCTCTGTAAGAGCGGTCGGCGCTCTTAACCGCTAGGCCATCTCTCCAGCCCCGAGACAGAGTTTCTCTGTAGTAATAGCACTGTAACTCCCTGTGTAGGCCAGGATAGCCTGGATCTCAGGAGATCCCCCTGCCTCTGCTAGAATTAAAATTAGGTGCCATGCCCCTTGTTTTTTTTTTTTTTATGTCCATTTTGTAAGGCTTTGCGCAAAGCCTTCCAACCCCTCCCTACCCTTCTCTCCTGCCTCACCCAGATTTGTGAAGTAGGCTGCAAAAATCTGTTTCATTATTGTTTTCACTGTGTATCATCATTAATATTTACCAGGTGGAGAACAATGGATGTCAAGGGCTTCTCAGCTAGAAATAAAAAAAAAACAACAACAATAAAACACCATTGGCCAAGTTTTAAACACAAAAGTTGTAACTTACTGGCAGAAATGAATATATATGAAAGAGATACTTAAGCTTTCAGACTGTTAAAAAATTAGACACCCCCCCCCCAAGAAATTGGTATGTCTGCAGAAATCTCCTGCTGGAAGAAGAGAAACACTGAAGCCCAGAGACAGCCAGAAGAGAGACTTAGGAGGTCTGAGTTCAAAGTCAGAACACAAAGGAGGATCATGAGAGGCTACTAGGCAGGCATACGCCAGCAGGCACCAGGCTGCACACAGGCAGGCACCGGAGCACACAAAGACCGCAGGTATGCACACACAGCCCTGCACAGGCTGGCTGGCAAGGGCACTCACCCCTGACCTCAGGGCCACATTTGTACAGAATTACACAAACGTGGCATTTTGCCAGAAATGGTTATATAACACATTACATCACTGTTTACCACTAGGTGTTGGGTTTTAGGGAACGAGAAAGGGAGCGGAGTTGGGTAAAATGTAGGTGCCAGACCAACACACCAAGACTGTGTTTATTCAGTCATGACAGCAGCCTTCCCGAGGGGTGGAGGCAACTGTGCTGGGTTGGGGGTAGTCTAGGACTTAAAGGTGGGCCCAGAAAGTCCCAGAAAGGGGGGTATGCCTTTCAGGAATCCCAGAAGGTGGGGTGTGCCTTCCCGGGAAGGAGAGATGGGGAGTTCTGATAAAAGAAACAGGTCTCTTCTTGGAAGTGGTGAGGGACCAGGTCTGCAAGGAAGTTGATAAGAGGCCAGGTGCCTTTTGCTGGGGCCATGGTTTCTGCGATGGACAAATCTCGGTCCTGGCGTGGGGAGGCAGGTCAGTTCACTCCATCATCTGTCAGGCTGATTTTCCCTCATTACAGAGCCTGAGACATAAAAGAAGGGAATGGGGCTGTTGTTTCTCTCTTAACTGAGCATGGTCCTCTGCTGGCATGGAGCAAGAACATAGTCTTAATCTGGTCTCAGGTAGCAGGTTGGGCAGTCATACAGGCTGCTCATCCAGGAGATTCTGTAAGAATCTTTGGAGACTGCAGTTGATTAAGCATAGTACAATGGTCTCATTACTTGGGAGTCAATAAGGGTTTACTGGAAGGAGAAGGGGAGGGGAACATGAGTTGGTCAGTCCAGTCCTCATTTCAGGTGTATTGAGTTTCTGGTCACATCCTTAGTATGTCTTTTAGGAACAGGAAATTACTTCAAGAAAGAGAGAGTTGTGGGGGGAAAAAAACCCAAATCCCTTACTGGACACTCCTTTACTGGTATCCCCAGCCTCTAACTATAGCAGAACTAGAGACATCTTTGGATTAGATACTTCTGACATTCCTAGTCCAAGGTAGGGACAAATTTGCACTCAGATCCAAGGGAATTTCCAAGCTCTCACTCAGAAAGAAACTAAAGCCCCCTAGCCAGTTTCTACCTCCCGTTCTCATCACGCCCTCCCCTGCAGAGGTAACCCTAATCCACAATAGGGAAACGGCTGCTGGTCATTCTGGTTCCTCCATGCCGAACTGGGGCACAGTGTAGTGTAGGGGAATTGGGGTCCCCTTCAGTGGGTCTATCTAAAAGACCCCAGAAGCGTTTAACTGTTAGCTATAGAAAGAAAAGGAAGTCGAAGTACCTGGGAGACATGAAGGGAAAGTAGAGGTACGAGTAATGAAGCACGAGTTCTAGGCAGGGAACCAGGAGACGCCGGAACAGGGTGAATTTTAAATGTCCAAACCAAAGTCCACCAGAATTTCTTGATGAGGGCTTCTGAAAGGGTCTCTCTATTGGGGTCCTCCCCATTTTCCTTTTGGCTTCCACAGCTTGATTTGGGATCTGCGTTCAGGAATTTTAATAGTTGTTGGAGTGTGGGCGCTTCTGCACTCAGATGTAACTCCATCCCACCGTGAGTGGCAACTGGCACTTTTCACGGGTGCCAGCAGGCTATGAAAATATCCAATTCATAGGCAAATCTGAGCAGCTAGCTGCCCCTCTCAGATTCTTCGCCTGGGGGATGGATTGCCTCCCCTTATGGCCTCATGGAGTGGATGACTCCAAAACTGGAATTTTCAGACTGGTGCCTGCGAGGCTCCCTCCAGTCACTCCCACATGCAAACAACACTCAAGACTCAAGCCTGATGGGTTTACACTTACACACAGTGATTAACACACTGGGGACCCTGTTGACGGTAAAGGTAATGAAGAATCCGCTTTATTGTATGTAGTACATCATCTCTATAGACAGAATGACGTCATCTTTCAGCAGCCAGTCCCACCCCTGCATCACTCCCCTGTATACATCACACACTGTAGCTCTGCCCTGCATCAAGCGCTGCTCCCACCTACTGGTGGGGTCAGGTACAGGCTGGCACTTTAAGAGACTTCCAGTGCCCACAGGTGGCCTGCATTCCCCCACACTGGAGTGGTTAGAATCACAATTTGAGTTTCCTCCCAAGTGGCTTCTAGACAAGAAAAGAGAAGAAATTTAGCCATCATTTACTTTTTGGTTAAAGCAAAAGGCTTGTCTCCCTTAGCCACCGAAGTGTTGAATTAAGTCAAGGTCGAAATCATATACCTGAGCAGCATTTTTCTTATGAAGGAGAAAATCTTAGTGAGAGTTTTCATATAACATTTCATATGAGCTTTTAAGCCTAATGTCTGGAAAGTACAATTTCTGAGACTTTAAAAATATATATATTGATCATTTTAATTTCGGGTTATACTTTCTTTTTGGGTGTATAGACCATACAGTTGGCCCGAATTAACCACATTTTTTGTTTTTCTCAAGGTCAGTTAAGGATCTGGTCCTCAGGCTTATTCTAGTTTGGGGGCATGGACAGCCTGGCTTTTTTCACTTTTTGTTTGTTGTTTGTTTGTTTGTTTGTTTTGAGGGGGGTTTTAGTGTTGTTGGGATTTTTTGGTCTTTTTGAGACAGGGTCTGCCTTTAGCCCCAGCTGTCCTGGAACTCACTATGTAGACCAGGCTGTCCTTGAACTCACTGAGATCCACCTGCCTCTGCCTCCCAAGTGCTGGGATTAAAGATGTGTACCACCATGCCTGGCTTCTTTTTTTTTTTTTTTCCTCTTTTAGAGACAGGGTCTCCCTGTAGCCCCAGCTGTCCTGGAACTCTATGTAGACCAGGCTGGCCTTGAACTCACAGAGATCTGCCTGTCTCTGTCTCCTGAGTGCTCGGGTTAAAGGCACGTGCCACCGCGCCCGGTTTTCACTTTCCTTTTCCTAGTTCTGGTGATGTGAGGATAAGTCAGAAGGTCCTGCTTGACTGTGGCTTCACTTCTAGTGTGGAGGACGTTCCCTGTACTGACCTTCCTCTTAGTAGACTGGACACTGGTTGCAGTCCTTCTAGTGTGGGGGACACTCCTCTGTACTGACCTTCCTCTTAGTAGGTTGGACACTGGTCACAGTCCTTCTAGTGTGGGGGACGTTCCTCTGTACTGACCTTCCTCTTAGTAGACTGGACACTGGTCACAGTCCTTCTAGTGTGGGAGACATTCCTCTGTACTGACCTTCCTCTTCGTAGACTGGACACTGGTCGCAGTCCTTCTAGTGTGGGGGACGCTCCTCTGTACTGACCTTCCTCTTAGTAGACTGGACACTGGTCGCAGTCCTTCTAGTGTGGGGGACGCTCCTCTGTACTGACCTTCCTCTTAGTAGACTGGACACTGGTCGCAGTCCTTCTAGTGTGGGGGACGCTCCTCTGTACTGACCTTCCTCTTAGTAGACTGGACACTGGTCGCAGTCCTTCTAGTGTGGGGGATGTTCCTCTGTACTGGCCTTCCTCTTAGTAGACTGGACAGTGGTCGTAGTCCTTCTAGTGTGGGGGACGTTCCTCTGTACTGACCTTCCTCTTAGTAGAGTGGACACTGGTCGTAGACCTTCTAGTGTGGGGGACGTTCCTCTGTACTGACCTTCCTCTTAGTAGACTGGACACTGGTCGCAGTCCTTCTAGTGTGGTCTCCATGATTTCCCTGAAGAAGGCCAGCCTGGTCTACATAGCAAGTCCCAGGTCAGGTGGAGCTACAGGGAAATCCTGTCTCAAAAATACAAAAAAAATTTGTCTTGACACAGATAACACATAAAGACATTATTATAGACATGACACCCTTCCATGAGCTCTTAGCACATGAAAGCACATATATGACATATTACATGAAAACTAGGACCACTCTAAACCCAATAATTAACAAATTTGATTATCATGATCTTTATCAGTAGGCAGAGCTGATGCCATGAAGAAGGCAGTCGTTTGTCTTCAGAACGGAGTGCCATGTAGCATTATTTTACTAAAATTAAACATAAAAGATAAGATAACAAATTCACATAGCCTGTGCCCATATTAGGACTATTTAGGGTGCCAGATGAACTTAATAGGGAACATAGTTTAGAGAGTTTTAGGTTTTGAATGAGTGTAGGTAGTAGACAGAGAGGAGAAGTTGATCAAATTGGTGTTTGCAATAAATTTTATGAGAGTGACAATGAAGGTGGGGTGAGGGGGTGGGAAATTCCCCAGACAGAATGAAGGGTTGAGATGGGGATAGAATCCCAGTTCCTCAGGAGACATGAAACCTGGAAACAAATTTGCAGAGAGAATGTGGAGAGTAGAATTCAGGGCAGAACTTGACAGCAGGCTGCCACAGAGAAAGCCATCTCTTTAAAAACAGGTGAGTATTATATACAACAGTCAGTTTTAGAAGCCAGTAAATATACCATATAAAGTTAGAATCCCAAAATAATGTTCTTCAGAAATAGGCTGAAACAATGTAAAAACCTAAACAGTTTCTTTTAAAAGACAACAAATAGCTGAATAAAATAAAACTATAAAAGAGGAAGCAAATAATACATGCTGAAGAAAAAGCAATCTAACATGTAATAGATGGAGTACATAATTAAATAAAAGGTTTGTAGGAATTCTTACCATAGAATGGATTATAATAATATTGAGAGAATATTAATGAAGATAAAATGAGGTGTGAACAAAGTCTTTGAAAGAAGTTGCAACTTTAAATTAAGGCTCATAAGTGGCCAGAACTCTTAGGATGGAGAGAACTTGGAATGTTGCAAAAGCCTAATTATCTTGGGCCGATTTTAGTGGGCCTACTTAACCTAATAGTTTTTTGACTAGCAGGTCAATCATTTGGAATGGATGGAGCCCTAGTTTTACTTGGAAATGTGCTAACAAACCATTAAGTTCCATCAACCCCGAAGCTAAGAGTATCATCAGATACCATCTGAGGTTACAAAATGTGTTTTGATTTATAACAACTTTAAGGTAAAAACTAAACAAAGGAAGAATTGCATAAATTACCATTGTTTTTACGTTTTTACATTTGTTGTGGCATTTGTGAACTGCAACCTGTGTAAGAGTAACTGAGAGGGGGAAAAAAAACAGCTGTGAAGGTTTACAGAAGACTTGGGAACAGACAGTGCAAGGCCAACAAAAGCCTTAGAGAGAAGGGAGGGAAAAACAATCACAGAAAACCCCTTACCAGCAGCCAGGAGGTGGACGGAGGAAAGAAGCCCAGAGCTGAACGGGGCAGAGAAAAGTGAGTGGCCAGCTGGCGATGGAGCCCCCTTTCCTAGGCAGAGAGAAGGAATTTGCAGAGAGAAGGAGCTGGAATTTCCCCAGAGGAACAAAGAGGAAAGCGGGGGCAGGAATGAGAATATGACTGGCCTGCCCTTCTGCTGGCAAGATCTGTCAGCCTGACCGTATGATGGGAAAACAAAGGCAGGACTGATTGTTAAGGAAACAGGCAAAGGAATTCGTCGACAGAGAATTTGATAAACAGAACAAGGGCTGCAGAGAGGACGGAACTCAAACCACTCTCCATTTTGTTTGAGTAAGTTGCCTTAATCAGAAGATTAAAATCAAAGATCTGAATTAGGACCAGCAATGGCCATTGTCTAATGTGTATTGTGGGTCACTAAAAACTTAATCTCACTTCAGGACCCCGAAGATGAACTAGAAGGGGTGGCTGAATCTCTTTGTCTTTCTTCCATATGTGACCACATTAACTAAATCTTATTTTGCTTTTTATTTATATTTCTCAAGGGTGCGTGGCTGAACGGGATTTCTTGAAGTTGGATGGCAATACAGACTGTGACCCGAACACACACACACACAGACACACACTTCATGAGCTCATTTCCTTAAAAGAGGGGCTGAAGAGAAGGCTTAGCAGTGGAGAGCACTGACAGCTCTTGCAGAGAACCTGGGTTCAATTCCCAGCACCCACATGTATCTCCAGTTCCAGGGGATCTGACTCCCTCGTCTGACCTCTGTGGGCACTGCACAATATGGGTGAACTTATACACATCCAAGCAATACACTCATACATATGAAATAAAAATAATAAATATTTAAAAGTAACAAGAATACAAATAAATTTCCTGAAAAGAAGCCACACCCTACATTGAACATTCTTCAAAGGTTGATTGACTTATTAAATTTTAATGATTGTGAGAGGTTGGTATGTTGCAGGACAAAATACAAACTACCTTGACCCCTTGAATTGCCCTGGTCCTCCTTAGTGTGTGACCTACATGACAGCCTGTGATTACTAAGCAAATCTTTTGAAATTTATGGACAGACACCTAGCTTCCACCTATCCAAATGCCAGGAATGTTGTCAGACAGCATCTAGGCCTAGCGCAGAGATTTCCTCACTTTTTTCAGTGGCTGCCTATCTGATGATTACCAAAGGGGCTGATTTATGGCCTTCTTTGTTCTGTTACTATAAAACTTTGTGAAGTTATTTCATCATTCAACCTGGCTTTAAAATTAACTGTCTCCATTCCCCCTTTGAGGTGAGATCTATGTTTTTACATCAACACAAGGCATGTCTACAGAGCAGACACCCATGTGGACCTCAGGGGCTTGGAAATACATTAGAAGATTCAGCTCAGCCCCCTCTCCTGCTGTTCTCATTTTCTGTGATTCTTACCACTGTCTGTACGGATGGTCCTCTCGCCATTGCCACTTACCACCAGTCTTCACCACTACAGTGTGGAAATTGCCTTTAACTTCCATTTCCCCACTGTTGATGGAGCACAGGCCTCAGACGACCACTGCTTAGACAGAACAAATCTCCTCCCAGGTCATGTCTCCAGCACAGGCCTCTGGCCAGCCCTCCACACATCCATCCACACGGTCACTTTGTTCCCTGCTAACAGCTATGCTGTAACTCGGACCTCATGCTAAAGCCCTGCAGGGAAAGCCTCTTCCCTTCAGCTACCAGACCACTACCTTTTCACTTGCAAAATTAGTGTGTATTATTAGTTAATTTTCCGTTGCTAGGCAATTTATAGAATAGTTTATTTGCCTTACAGTTCTAGAGTAATAAGAGTCCTTCACAGCAGAGAGTAGTACCAGCCGAGGCTGCCAGTGCAGAAAGCTGAGGACTCAGCATCTCCAACCACACACAGGAAGTAGAGAGAGAAGCTAGATGAGGAGCAAGGCTAGGAACTCTCAAACTACACCCCCTAGTGATGTCTTTCCTCCACCTCAGCCACACCTCCTACACTTCCCCAAATAGCGCCACCTACTGGGGACAATGTGTTCAAATACAAGATATCATGGAGCTATTTCTCATTCAAATCACCACAGCAGGCAGACAAGGGGTTCTCATTTAAAGCCCACTGGCAACAAAAAATACTAAAGGCTTCCACCCTACACCCATCAAAGGAATGGACTTGGGAGCAAAGTGCTCTGTTCTCCAAACAGATCTTAACATCAGACAAAACCTGAGATTCTTTTCTTTTTCAAAAATGGGGGTTTATTAGGAATCCATTTTTTCTCTTGGTACTTGAATAAAAATTCTCTGTAACTGGGAATGAAGGAATAAAAATTCTCTAACTGAAAATAGGAAGCAATCCACCCCTAGGTCTCCTTCCTCCCAGGAGGGGACTCTCTACTCACAGCTAAATTTTCCTGTGTTCTAGCCTTCGTCTCTTAGCTTTCTTTTTTTTAGTTTATTTTTGTATGTGTATGAATGTACTATCTGCATGTAGGTTTGTGCACCCGTGTCGTGCAATGCCACGGAGGTCAGAAGAGGGTCTCAGATTCCCCTGGAACTGGAGTTCTCCTGGAATTAGAGTTACAAACAGATCTTAGCCACCATGTGGGTGCTGAGGATCGAGCCTGGGTCCTCTGTAAGGGCAGTCGGTGCTCTTAACCACTAGGCTATCTCTCCAGCCTCTGTCTGTTAGCTTTCTATAAGAGATATGATGGCTCTAGGAGCTAGTTAGGGAGATGAAGGAGATTCAACTCTCTTTGGTCAAACTGTAAATCAGTTGATTTTCCTTTATCAATTTCTGCTTCCTAATTTCTCCTGGAATACAGAGAAACTGAGGCCTTAACCTAGAACCATAAGGACCTAAGTGCTAAGTACATAACAACTTCCATGCTGCCATCCTGCTAGAACAGTCTACTCCAAAGTCCTTCACAGGCTTCCTTTGCCCTCTACCTCACACCTGCTTTTCTCTTCACAAACACACACACAGCTCTAGAATTCAGCCACAAACCACCTGCCTCTTCTTTTTTAAATTTAATGTATATGAGTGTTCTGTCTCTGCACGTAAGTGCACCATATGCATGCAATGACCCCAGGAGCCAGTAGAGGGCACCAGATCTCCTGAAACTGGAGTTACAGATGGTTGTTAGCAACCATGTGGGTGCTGGAAACTGAATCTGGGTCCTCTGCAACAGTAGTGAGTGCTGTTAACTTCTGAGCCATCTCTCCAGCCCCACTAATCTCTGAGCCATCTCTCCAGCCCCACTACCTTCCTTTTCTTAAATGTAAACTTGTTTCTTGGCCTTTGAATGTACTGGTTCTCTAACTTAAGACATTTTTCTCTATTTCTTCACAGTGCTAGGTGACCCAGGAACAGCCCTCAATGCTGGAGTGTACCTTCTGATATACCATTTGTGCAACAGTGCCTCAGCAGCCAGGCCATGAGCAATTCATCTCTGTTAGAGCATGGGCCTGCCTCTTTAAGACAAGAGTCATTCTTAAGAGGCTAGATTGCACAGGATCAAAGAAGCTGGCCGTACCTCCCTGCAGACAGTTAAGAAACAAAGCAATCTGTTCTGTGACTTCAAGGCTATTAATTTTGGGGGTTCTTTGTGTTCTTTTGTTCTGTTTTATGTTGTTGTTGTTTTGGGAGGATTGTTTATGTTTTGTTTGTTTTTGAGAGAGTTACTGTGCAGCCCTAGCTGGCCTAAACTCACACTAGCCTCAGACTCAGATATCTTTTGCCCAGTGTGCCATTTAACAAGACAGAGTAATCAGTGGAGCCAGGCTGGGAAGCAAACAGGTCTCAGGTCTTTCTTTTGGGCTATTAACATGAGCTTTAAAATTTAAGTCTTAAAAAAGATATGTGTCATTAAGCAGTTCTGGTCAGAGTGTGGTGTTGTCTCAATTATGCTTCTACAGGATGGTCCAAGGAGTTCTTATGGCTTGAGTGATAGACTTTTAACTTTGTTTGTTCATTTATTTATTATTACTGTATGTGACATGTAGATGGATGCACATGTGCCCTCATTTGGAATGCTAGGCTTACCAGTCCATGGAAACATGACTAATCTCTGTCCTCGTCCCTGAGTATTTGATAGGTTTATAGTCAGAGATATGCAGTTAGCTCAACAGAAAGGAGAAGACAAGAAGCCAGGTTGTGGGGGTGCATGCCTTTAATCCTAGCTCTTGGGAAGATCTCTGTGAGATTGGGTGTGGCCAGCCTGGTCTACATAGTGAGTTCCAGGCTAGCGGGGGCTACTGGGAGACTCTGTCTCATAAAGACCCCCCCCAAAAAAAAACCCTGGTAAGCTTTTGTGTAGTTCAGCCTCTTGAGTGAGTTTCTTTATCTGGCCCCAGGTAGGAACAGCAGCCTGCTGGGTTATGAGGCATGCTCTAGTCCTTGACAATAGAAATGTGCATTTTCTTGAGAGGGTCCTCCAAGGATTCTACATGGTCAGAGTTTCATGGAGTGGCTTTAGTCTTTGTGCTGGCACCCAGAAGTCCTTGTAGTGATCTGTAGATCTACAAGCATAACCTCAACACCATACTTTAACTTGGCCTCGCTTTTATTTGTTAGAGATTAGATCCTATTACCAAATAAGTTATAATTTGAGAGTAGGGATGACCTTCGTCCAATATTGTTGACTATGTTCTTAATGGTCCTTGCTTTGATTCATGTCTGTACTACACAGAGCATGTTTATGACTTCTCCAGCCCGAGAATGGCCAGCTGTTGTAGGGGTCCTGGTATTGAATTGTACCTTCTCATACTATGAGATTGTGGTGGGCCCGTTAGATATAAAGATGGAAAAAAATTACTGGGGTTAATATAAAGGGACCTCAGAGGAACATCACTAATCAGTCTGAAAGAAATAATGTTCAAGATATAAGATAATATAAATGCACTAAGCTTGAAAAGGAAGCTCCTGAGGATACTGTTTATTTCAGTACTACTTTAAATATAAGTCTCTCTGTTAGTTCCTTGTGATCTGGGTTCAATTGGCAGTAGATATCATGAATAAAAGTGCATTCTTTGTACAAAAAGAGAACTCTGTACATCAGCTATTAGATAATAACCTCATGGGCTTGCCTGTAAATTATAATGAGTATGTGAACTTTACTGGAGATGAGGCTTCTAGTCAATATCATGTTGTACTTTATGTAGAGGAAGCATTACCAGTTTCCTTTACTACTCAACAAAGATGTTTATCTATTGATAGTATTAATCTTCAATACCTTTAACCTTTTCTTTTTTTTTTTTTTTTTGTATTTTTGAGACAGGGTCTCCCTTTAGTCCCAGCTGGCCTGGAGCTCACTCTTTAGACCGGGCTGGCCTTGAACTCACAGAGATCCACCTGCCTCTGCTTCCCAAGTGCTAGGATTAAAGGTGTGCGCCACCACGCCCGGCACCTTTAACCTTTTCTATTGGGCATAACATCTCTTTGCCTAGTGGCAAGAGGTTCCCTGTGGAATGTATTTTTTTAATATAATGACATTGCTTTTCAAGCTTTACCTGCCACTTTCTCTGGGATATGCTCCATCAGGTGTGGCTTTTCCCATGGATGTGATGCCTAGTTGTCTCTCCTAAGTCCCAGTCAAGTCAAGACTATAATGGTTTTTATCTTACCTGTTACAGGGCTAGTAGAAAGGTTACAAAAAGAATTTTTGCAATTGGCCTATAGCTTCAACAAGGCAGCCAATCTCACTACATAAGCATTAAAAGAAATTAATCACAAAATTAAAAATATTATACATAAATTCTACATAATCAAGCCACTATTACTTTCCTGTTACTAAAATATCACTTAAGCTATAATTTCCTTGACTGTGTTACTTCGATATCACTGAAAATTCCAATATTATTCAACAACAAATAGACCAAATTCATAAAAGCGAAGCCTGATTCTGGCCTGACTGGTCTTCCTGGATCCACCCATTCCTAGGACCAACTGTAACTATTCTCTATTATTCATTATCCCTTGCTTACTATAATGTTTTTTCAGCTGTGTGCCCCACGTGAAACACATGTTGCCTTTACTCAACTCACAAAGAAAGGGGAACATATGTAGTGGACCTTGTTGTCCCTAAAGGACAATAGCACTCTGCTCACTAATAGACTTTGTTGATGTAGAGGCTGTGGAGTAGGTACTCTGCTCCTGAGATGCTAGGAAAAAGACCAATTAGACAGATGTGGTGGTTGGAATAAGAATGTCCCCCATAGGCTCCAAGAATTTGGACATTTCATCCTCAGTTGGTGGTGCTTATTTTGGGAGGTTTTAGAAGGTGTAGGCATGCTGGAGGAAACTATTAACTGGGGGTGGGCTTAGAAAGTCCAAAAAGCCTTGGCAATGTACAATCATTCTCTGCTTCCTGTGTCTGCTTCTGAACCTCTGCTTTCTGCTCCTGCTGTGACACCTGCTGCCTCCATGTCTCCCTGCCATGAGTCTCCTGGAACCATAAGCCCAAATAAACTTTTTTTTTGGTCTTTTTCAGACAAGGTCTCCCTTGTAGCCCCAGCTGTCCTGTAACTCACTCTGTACACCAGGCTGGCCTTGAACTCACAGAGATCCCCTTGCCTTTGTCTCCCAAGTGCTAGGATTAAAGGTGTGTGCCACCACACCTGGCTATAAACTCTTCTTTTTATAAGTCCCCTTGATGGTGGTTATTCTATCACAGCAACAGAAAAGTGACTCGTACAGTAATTGATACCAGAGAGTGAGCTGTTGGCTGTGAAGAACATGACCATGTGGGTGTTTGGAGAAATGTGGAAGATTTTGGAAATTTGGGCTAGAAAAGTGGTTGATCCTGTTAGGTCTGGGCTCCCCAGAATCCCAAGGGACACACACGCCCACTTCCCCCAGAGGCTGCAGTCTTCTGACCTCTTCCCCTGTATCTGAGGACCCGCCCCCATGGCTATAAATGGCCCCAGTCGCCATCTTGCCCCTGCCCCTGCCCTGCTCCTGTTCCACCACGTCCCTGCAGGTGGCCCGCTCTGGCAGTCCCACATGGAAGTAAGTCATGTTCCTGCAGTGACTTAAGCCTCACGTGCCTTTTTATCTGGGGTTCACGCCTTTTTATAACAATATAATGGTGCTGTGAACTCTGTCAGGGCTTGAGAGATTTTTCTCCCCTGAAAAGAACCACTTTTTTTTTTTTTTTTTTTTTTTGGAACCCCTGGGAATTGCCAGCAGCTATTTCTCCGGAAGACCAGCTTCCACATTTCACGATGAGGTACCACTCTGCTATCCTGCACCTCCCTCCCTCCCTCCCTCCCTCCCTTTCTCCCTCCCTCTTTCCCTCTCTCCCCACTTTGACCTCCAATTCTCCTTCATTTTTAGCCTCCCGTTAGAAGACGCAGTTCCTCCACTCCGTTCTGCTTTCTTTGAGGCTAAAAATCTTTGCTCCCTTCCTACAGATCTCTCTCTCTTCTCCTCTCCTCCCAACCCCACGTGCTCTGATCTGTATCTCTCTGCACCTTTGGCGGATTTCTGCAGTAACAGAGTGCACCCTCAATCCAGGCATTTTTTTTCTTTTTTTCTTTCTTTTACTGTGCCTTCCAGACTGCCCTGGCCCACCGCCCCACCGCCCCTCCCCTGCCATGTGGTTTTCTCCACTCTCCTGCGCCGCCATGCACCGCCATGCACCTGCCTCCGCTACCTGGTGGCTTTTTTCCCCACCAGCGTATTCAAACAGAAATGGGAGCAGCAGCCATGCCCACTCCTCAGCTGCCACCTTGAGGCTGGCCAGTTTCCATAATGGTGCTGAGCCACAGCCACTAGGATAAAATCTCTTGAAGGAATGTGTGGACAAATGTGTGTGTATGATATTGTTAAACAGCATATTAAGATCCATCTGTGTATGATTGCAATGCATGTGCCTCTGCTCAGTATAAACTTTATAAACTATCATCACCAAATTTATTAATTCGAACCTTATTTATGAGTGTATACATGAAGTACTGTTCACTTTTAACAATTCTATAATGTAATTATGGCATATACAAGAAATTGTGTTCCACCTACCAGGTACTATATACCTTATTACAGCCTCAAGTAAAGCAGACATATATAAATATATAGAAACCATACATACTAAAACTGTCATACATGTTATACGTTGCTTACATTATTTTTAAATTTTTAAATTTTTTTATTTATTTATTTTCATATGCTTCTGCATGCAGGTTTGTGCACCTGTGTCGTGCAGTGCCCTAGAGGTCAGAAGAAGGTGTCAGATTCCCCTGGAACTGGAGTTAAAGATGGTTCTCAGCCACCATGTGGGTGCTGGGGATCGAACCTGGGTCCTCTGCAAGAGCAGTCAGCATTCTTAACCACTAGGCCATCTCTCCAGCCCCCATTTTTAATATTTTTAAGAGAAATTAAGTTTTACTTCCAGTGACCACATGGACAGTCCGAATGTTACCAATTTGGGTGAGCCCTAAGCATTTCCTGTCTTCTGTTGGTAGGTGACAATGACACTCCCCCCCTTCCTTTTCCTTCTCAAAGCTATAATTCAAAATCTGGGGACAAGTGACATGGCCTTCATTTGAGAAGGTACTGGTTTTAACCTCTTTATCTTGGATTTGTTTCATAGGCTATGTCAGAACATTTTTGCCTTTCATGGTTTAAATCCATTCTACTTTGAGTACCTAAATGATCTTTATAGACCTTAAAGAACAAACTGTAGGCCTTATTGCATAGGTTTAATGTCAAGTTGATACACCCGAGCTGAGAAACCTCAATAATTGCCATCATTGGACTGGCCTGTGCCCATTGTGGGCAATGCCATTCTTGGCCAGATATTTTTTTTTTTGGTCTTTTTGAGACAGGGTCTCCCTGCAGCCCCAGCTGTCCTGGAACTCACTCTGTAAGACCAGGCTGACCTTGAACTCACAAAGATCTGCCTGCCTCTGCCTCCCGAGTGCTAGGATTAAAGGCGTGCGCCACCATGCCCGGCTTGGCCAGATATTTCTATATTGTACACAGTAGGCTGAACATGAGCCAGCAACACAAGCCAGTAAATAGCATACTTTCCTAGCCTGTGCTACAGCTACTACCACCAGGCTCCTACCATGAGCTTTTATTATTAGTCAAAATATTTTGCCACAGCAATTAAAAATTTATTAAGGGGCTGGAGAGATGGCTCAGCAGTTAAGAGCACCAACTGCTCTTGCAGAGGACCGGATTTGATTCCCAGCACCCACTTGGTGGCTAAGAACCATCTTTAACTCCAGTTCCAGGGGAGTCCAATATGGTCTTCTGACCTCTACAGCACTGCACAACACGGGTGCACCAACCTACATGCAGACAGTACATTCATACACATAAAAAATAATAAATAAATAAATAAATAAAGAATTTATTAAGAGTGCTTAAATCAATGTTCAAGCTTTACTTAGGAGTTATATGGTAATTAAAGTAGCAAATTCATTCAAATAATCCTCTTGGAGGTTTAGCAACCACACTTGGGGCTCCAATCTGATTTGGAAAGAGGAATTCGAATGGACAGTATTTTGGCCCCTACCCTCTGAGGTCAACTTAAGTCCTAGGGTCACTTTTGTACATGTCCAATGGCAATGAGTCACAAGTCATCCCAGGCCAGGGAGGTCTTGGAGATTCACTTAAAAGGACTTCATCCAGCCAGTGTCCAGTGAAGGGAGGAAAGTCCATATAGAGGAGAAACTCCTCACGCTTCAAAGGGAAGCTCTGGTCAGGCAAGGCCTGACTTTGTCCTCACATAGATGGAACTGGTAAAGAGAGCCAGGTGCAAGGCCTGAGTGACCCCCTAAGGACCATACCTCAACTGACCTTAACACCAAACAAACTTCATTTGTCTAAGCTAACTGTTTGGTTTTAAACACCCCCAAAGGAAACTGTAATCTAAAGAAGAGAAAATGAGATAACTTATCACCAGAGAGATAGGTGAAGGACCTACTGTGGCAAGTTAGGAGCCTACTGTGTCATGCTAGAAAATCTCAGAGATAGGTGACAGATTTAACGCACCATTTCAGAAAATACCACCTTTTATATTCTCACAGTTATGCTGGCTCTCATTCTGGAGCCTTATGTATTAAAGCTGGCCCTCATTATAGAGCTCTGTGTACTGAAACTTTTTTCCAATTTCTTAAACCGGGGTACAGGTCCTCTCTCCCTCTGCAGACCCTAGACAGGGATCCTCCAATTGCTAATGCGCCCAGTAGCCCCCTGTTGGTACTGTGAAGTCCCTGCACTGGTATACTCATATAAGACTCAACCAGCTTTTCTTTTCAGTTGCAGAGAAAATGTCCACTAACTACTGGCTACTATCGATCTGGACCAAAACCACCAGGCAGAGCACCCAGAGCAGCCAAGATGGGAAACCAGATTCTAACCCTCCAACCTGACAGCTGTTCCCCAAAGACGTCACCTCCCATCAGCTCTGAAACAGATACAGAAGAGAGAACAGCATCCCATTTCCTTTTCATAAGCAAAAGGCTGGAATGTTAGGTCTGGGCTTCCCAAAATTCCACACAGATGCCCACTTCCTCCAGAGGCTATCAATCTTCTGACCTCTTCCCCTGTACCTGAGGACCTGCCCCATGGCTATAAATGGGTGGGCCCCAGTCCCCATCTTGCCCCTGCCCTGCTCCTGCCTTTGTACCATTATGTGCCTCCAGGCAGCCCACTCTGGCAGTCCCATATGGAAGTAAATCATGTTCCTGGAATGTCTTAAGCCTCATGTGCCTTTTTATTTGGGGTTTGTGCCTTTTTATAACCTAACAGATCCCTGTAAGCAGAGCTTCACAGGCCATTCTAGTAGGAGCCTGGAAGAAAGCAATGCTGAGAAAAATGTAGTTCCAGAGGAAAATAAGGACTTAAGCAGCAATTGGGATATTTTGGCAAACAATCTGGCTGGAGTTTGCCCACAGCCCAAATGCTTGCTTGATGCTGAGTTGGAAAGCAATGGACTAATATTTTGGCCGAGGATATTTCAAGACAGCCTAATGTAAAAATGGTTGTGTGGCTATTAATGATTAATATTATACAGACCTACAGTGAAAAAGAGCAAATGCGGCAGTAAGAAATGCAGAATGTACCATTTGGATCAAAAAAAGAGCGCTAGGAATATTAATGCTGGAGCCAAGCTTTATGCTGAAGGTGAAGATCCCTTTGATAAGGAGATTAAAATGATTAAGAAGAGGCCTAGAGATTTACAAGTAAACAATGGGGAGATCTCCCAAGACCAGCTCAGGCAAGCACAGGTAGGTAGGCAGCAGCAGAGTGCTTCAGCAAGGCTGATTGTTGATTGATTTCATCTAGTTACTCCGTTAATCCAGTGACTGATTTCATCTAGTTAATCTGTCAATCCAGTTGTCTTTGGCTTAATTGGCTTTTGTGGCTGTGGGGGCGGAGTTATCCTCCCACCTGGTATAAAAGGTGGGGTTGTGTCAGTCTCGATCTCAGATCTCACGAGACCAGCTCAGGCAAGCGCAGGTGCTGGGGCACAGGCTAAAGACCCGGCCCACAGTCCCATCCCATCCTGTCCCCCTCCCCAACTGGGATTACAAAGGCATCTGAAGGAGGCAAGCAAAGCAAGCCTTCAACACAGTGAAGAGACATTTAGGACTTATATTAGAATACAGGCAAGGAGAAGCTCATATGCCAGGAACACGAAGTAGAGACAGGAAAGGGGCAGGATAATCCCGGAGCAAGCTCTACCAAACCTATGGAAGATTCCTACAGTGGGATCCCAATGGGGATGGCCCAGGACACGGATATCAGAAACACAATTGGGAACATATTTAAAGAACTGCAAGATTATGAAGAACAAATCAAAGAACTAAGAAAAGAGAATGAAGAACTCAAGAAGGACTTAGAGAGAGAGAATGACAAACTCCGGAAGGAACTGGAAACACTGAAAAGATCGCATGCTGAAGAAGAAAAAGTTGGCAGCAGACTACAAGACATAGGTGTAGGAAAAGACTTCCTAAATCAGACAGCAGCTGCACAAGAATTAAGGTCGACAATTGACAAATGGGACCTCATCAAACTCAAAAGCTTCTGTACATCAAAAGAAACAATCAAGGAAGTGAAGAGAAATCCCACAGAATGGGAGGAAACCTTCACTGCAGATACATCTGACAAAGCATTGATTTCCAGAATATATAAACTACTCAAAAAACAAAGAAA
>VZQC01000411.1:739438-792411 GCA_009823505.1 Rhizomys pruinosus
AGAATATTGAGAAAGACTGAGAAAGAGATGAAAAGCATGTTTGGCGGAATGCATGAGCTATGGGGGACACGGGTCTAGATTTGATAAAAAAATAAAAATAAATTTATATGAAAAAATAAAACAGTACTTTTCCTTAAAAAAAAAAAAAACAACAAATAAGTAAACAATGGAAAGAGTGCCTTCAGGGCAAGACCACACCCAGATAAGCTTCCAACTCCTGAAAGGAAAACTTTTTTTAAAATTTCTGTAACACTTTATTTCTTTCTTAATTTCTTTTTTTTTCAAAGCCAATTTTTTATTGAAGCTCTGTGAGGAAAACTTTTTTACTCCAAGAAATCCACAGCATAGAAAAGCTGCAAATGTGATTGAAGAAGGTCAGGGTCTGTGGGAGATTCTCTTGCTAAGAGCAGTTATAGTGCAACTCTGCTAAGGGAAGGGGAGCACAGTGTCCACCTGTGGCCACTGTAGGGAAATGACCCCTCCGCACAGAAGTTGGTTGGCTACTTTCATAACCCAACCTGAGCGGTACTTCCAACTCACGTGCTTAGCCTGGGAAAATGGAACGTTTCCCATCTGGCCATGCTTTCTCGCCTGCCCAAAGACTGCTGGTCTCTGGACAGGAATTTCAGGCTGGTGGATGATGGCCTATCTTTAGCCTACACCCACTCACAATTCACTTCACAGCTGGTGACCTGATAGTCTCTGTCCAGCCCCATGCCAGATTACCAGGTTGGTAGTCTGATGGACCACCATCCAACCCACTGGCCACGACACTCGAAATCCAGGCCTGCTTTGGCCTGTATTCGTGCAGCCTTGAGAATGAAAGAAACTGGTTGGGGCTACATGCTGCAAATGACCTCTACAATGTCTGAATGAAAACTGCCATCACCAAAATTAATTATTAGATCCTTATTCCACAGCTGGAGATTTTAAGTCTACTTCCTGTCTGCTGAAAACATGGGAAAATATCCCCCCTGCCTCTTTTTCCTTCTGCAATTCAGAATTTATTAAGGACAACCATACTTAAAGCTCACCTTTACCCTGCCTCCCCAACAGTGGCCAGGGTCTTGGCTTCTCACTTTACCTCTCAGTCTTTTCCAGATATCAGAAACAATTTAAAAGGCTGAGGACAGTCCCCAGACTTCTATGCAGGATTTAATGAAAATGGCTTTTAAGGTATTTAATGGACAAGAGTAGGCAGCCAAGTCCTTCAGACAGGCTCTGCTACAACAAAAGCCTACGCTCCATGCCCAAGCCCTGGTAGCTGCCCTGAGGCAAATGGCATTCCTGCACTGGGACAGGTGGGGCTCTGTCAAGCCCCATTCCAAAGGGGCCTGGCCTAAGTCCATTCTGTTGAGCCAGGAGCCTGCTTCAAGTGTGGCAAAGGAGGTCACTGGCCTAGAAACTGCCCAAACCCCAAGCCATCCACCACACTGTGCTCTCTGTGCCAGAGTTCTGCCAGCAGCCTGGCCATTCAAAGTCTGAGTGCCTGGATGTGGGCTTGTCCTCTGTGCCATGCCACAGTGGTCCAGGCCTATTGCTCCAGGTATCCCAACCCCTTCCAGCATCTGAATTCCTCAGCCTGGTGGAGGACTGATGGCTGGCAGCCAGATTCGGAGACCCCCTACTGACCCTTGTCAAACCCAGGCTAATGCTCCAGGTAGCGAGTAAGTCCATCTCCTTCCTGTTGGACAGCTGAGCTACCTTTCTGTACTGACCTCACCCTCTGGCCCTAGAGTTCCCTCATCAATTTCTGTCACAGGAGTGGACGACATGCTGCATCCCCCATCTGGGACCCCCCCCCCTTTTCCTGAGAAGGCCTCTACCTCTCCCCTGTGTCCTCACAGGTCATAGAGGACTGAGGCAACCTAGAGGAGATATAAAAAGGACAGAACAGGTATGGAAGTCTGCCTAAGTCACTAGAATACAAGCGTGCTGAAAAGCCTTTGGGAGGCTTTAAATCCTGAGGAACAGTTTACAAAAGGCATGTGAAGTATAAAAGCTGTTCAGGGGGTGGGTAATGAACCCTCCAGCTTAAACAGAATAGCATTCTCTGCTGAGAAAGTTCTTGCTTAGGGGTGGGAGTAGTTTACCCATTTGGGGCTTCCCCCAGCAACCTGATGGTCTCAATAAAATAATAGCAAGTATATGGGCTGGAGAGATGGCTCAGTGGTTAAGGGCACTGACTGCTCTTTACAGATGAGGTGAAGGGAGACCTATTCTTCCTGGGCCCTGTCCAAGGCTAAGCAGCTTGAGCCAAGCCCATGGAGTGTATCAAAGCTAAAAAGCACAAAGAGTCTACCTCTAAAAACCCCAGGATATGAAATGGGTTTGAGAAAATGACTACAGATACTAAAGGGCTAACTGAAATAATTCCTCTTTGTCATCTGAAATATACATCTGGTGGTCCTTTAATCAAGCATGTGCTGCATTCCACTACATGTTTTTCTCCTTGTGCTAAGGCTCGAAGCTTTGCAATGTTGCCAAGCCCTGGAACTGTTCCTGGGCCCACCTGTTATCAGTCTCTAGGACTAAGCCACAAACAAGGAGGGGAGGCAATGGTGAGATGTAACCCAGGGAGAAAAAGGAGATGGACTCATAGAGACCAGGAGTAAAAGGACTCAGTTTAATGTTGTAACTCAAGGCTTTTTATACAAATCCTTGCAGGGGGCTGGGGCACACAGAATTGGGGGCTGGGATACACAGAGCTTCAGGCCATTTGCTCCAGATCAATGCTTTGCCCTAAGGGATAAAAGACAGTTGGTGGTGCCGAGGTTTAGCAGGGTTCGAGGCTTGGAGGCTGCTTGCTGAATCTCTTAAGTGCTTCTGCCAAAAGAATGCCTACATCTCCCCATTTTTACTTATTTAAAAAAAAGCTCAGTTGTCACATACTGTTATTATTTGATCTATTGGGAATACTCTGGAAAGTGTGGCCCAGAGTGGCTCCCACTGGGGACAACAGAACCTGGGTGTGGGTACAGTAAGCTGGAAGTGTGACATTTGCTCAGAGAGAGCCCACAGGATCTGGAGCTTTGCTGAAGTAGGCAAGGCAAGAATACTGCATTATCCTGACCTCACAGAGACAACAGGGACAGTTTTTTGCAAATTCCCAACTCAACCTGAACAAAGTTTCAGTCCCACAACTAGCTCTTTACATTATTAATTAAAATAGAGCAGTGCTGTCACTGTCTTCCTGAGGATTTTTAGGGATGGCTTGATACTGGACTAAGGACATTCTGGGCTGTAACCCCAAACAGGCTTTTGACAAACCAGAAAGCCTACCTCCTAAGGTGGGGATGAGTCTTAACAAAAGGGATAACTTAGGTGGCCTAGAGGGACTTGGGTTGCAGGTAACATGGCTTTTTCAACAAAGGATAACATTTTTTTCTCCCAAATATAAAGACACACAGGCATCCTTTGATTTCCCTCTAAACACAGAGGAAGCAAAAGGGCCAAAGGGCAGCTGCCAAGATTTTCGAGTGCTTTCACACCTATTAATTTAAACACAGAAACTGCTGCCAGTGCATTGCAAACCGACCATAAAAGATGCAAAGAGAACCACTAAGTATGCAACTTTTCCCTCAAGTGGTAGAACTCTAAAAAATAACAAAGCAAACCCGGGTGTGGTGGCACATGCCTTTAATCCTAGCACTTAGGAGGCAGAGGCAGGCAGATCTTTGTGAGTTCAAGGCCAGCCTGGTCTACAGAGTGAATTCCAGGACAGCCGGGGCTATAGGGAGACCCTGTCTCGAAAAGACTAAAAAAATAAATAAATAACAAAGCAAAAAGTAGCACCTTCTCACCCATCAAGACATACAGGTATATGAGTGATATCATTTCTACGAATAACATTCCTTGTCCTATACATGAAGACATAGAGATATTACTTGATATCCCTTTTAACATAGATGTGATTTTACTTGTACCCCCAAAGTCTTAAGTTTGGCTGGAAAGATCTGTACATACAACTATATTGATGGAATAAAGTCCATTCACAATTATTCCTTTGGTTTCCTGTAGGTTTTTTCTTTAGTCAGTAGCTCCTAGACTTTGGGGGAAGAGCAGGTGAGAAGAGTAAACCATTCTTTGTTGTTGAAGATAGCATTTAGGCTGAATCAGCCTTTTCCCAGCAGGAGGCTGGCAACTAGGCTCTGGCTTTAGTTTCTCTGGAGGTGTGGCCTGTGGGCCTGGAGGTAAGCAAAGCAGTCGCAGGTGGCCTCGGGCTGAACCAGAATCTAGGCTATTGGAGGGTGCCTTCTGCAATTTACTGATGGAATATGAATAGTAAAAACATAGGCAGTTAAGTAAACATTATTTATTATACTAGGTTGTGCTGTTGATATAGCACAGGTGGTAATTTTATTTATTTCTGTATGTGCATGAATGTACTGTCTGCATTCAAGTTTGTGCACCCGTGTCATGCAATGCCGCGGAGGTCAGAAGATGGTCTCGGATTCCCCGGGAACTGGAGTTCTCCTGGAATTGGAGTTTCAGATGGCTCTCGGCTGCCATGTGGGTGCTGGGGATCGAACCCGGGTCCTCTGCAAGAGCGGTCGGTGCTCTTAACCGCTAGGCCATCTCTCCAGCCCCAAGAAATATCATTCTTTTATATTACTGTGGGTAGAAAATACCTCGTTTATCATTCCAGTAGATAAAAGGATGAAGGCTAATTAAAGTTCTTTTAAGAATAAAACAAGGCCCATCTAGCTGGTATTAAAAGTTGGCCTGTTGCCACTGTGAGACTTGAGTGTGCAGTGCTTAGATCAGGGCCTTCCCAGGACCACCTGAAGCACAGGTAGGAGCTGGGTGCTAAAGCCAGGCAGATTTTGGAACAGATCTACTCCTTGGCTGTTGGATAGTTTATTCATTGGCTTATTGGATAGCTAAATCATTGTCCTGCGTGGCTGGCAGGGTGGAGTCGCCCTGATAGCTGGGATTAAAAGCGAGCCTGTTAAATCGTTGTCTGGTGTGGCTGTCGGGGCGGAGTCATCCTTCTAGCTGGAATTAAAAGTGGGCCTGTTGTCACTGTGAGATTTGAGTGCACAGTGCTTAGATCAGGGCCTTTCCAGGACCACCTGAAGCACAGAGTACCGGGGTGCAGGCTAAGTCAGGCATATGCCCCCCCTCAACTGGAATTGCTGAGAGACTGTCCAAGATGATTTTTTGGAGAACCTTCAGAACAGAAAGGGAAGAGTGCAGTAAACTTCCAATATATAAACAAAATTGAAAGCCTGAAACCTAGACAAGTCAACACTTCATAAACAAGGAGAAAAAAAAAGGCATCTGAAGGAGGCAAGCAAAGCAAGCCTTCAACACAGTGAAAAGACATTTGTGATTCGCATCAGAATATAGACAAAAAAAGGGAAATGCACATGCTAGGGACACAATGAAGGGACAACATGGGAAAGGTGCAGGATAATTCCACACCAAGCTCTACCAACCCTATAGGAGATTGCTACAGTGGGATCCCCCTGGGGGTGACCCAAGAATCAGATATTAGAGGAACAATTGCAGACCTATTCAGAGAAATTAAAGAATAAAAAGAACAAGTCAGAGAAATAAGGAGAGAGAATGAAAAACTCAAGAGGGACCTAGAGGGAGACAATGACAAACTTTGGAAAGAACTAAAGGGAGAGAATGACAAGCTCCAGAAGGAACTAGAGGGAGAAAATAACAAATTCTGGAAGGAAGTGGAAACACTGAAAAATGGAAGCCAACTATCAAAGTAAAGAGCACCAAGAAGAGATTGAGAAGCTCCAAAAGGAAGTGTAAATACTAAAGAAATCACAGGATGAAATGAAAAAGGAAATAAAACACTCATCTAATCAAGAAGAAAGGAATGGAAAAAGCCTCAGAAATAGAATGGAGGAAGCAGAACAAAGAATATCAGACATGGAAGATAACACAGAACAACTAAAAAGCTGAAGTAAAGATTATGAAATTTTGGGGGGGTTACATAGTTTATTTATTTATTTATTTATACATATATTTTTAACAAATCTAGACTTGTGTCCCCCCATCCCTCCATCCCTCCAGAGCTCATGCATTCTGCCAAACATGCTTTTCATCTCTTTCTCAGTCTTTCTCAATATTCTCCATGGGGAAGTTGACTGTTTTGAGCAGAAGTTCACTGTTTCAGTCAGTTCTTTGATGCAGTCCTTTCTGTTGTTGTTGTTGTTGTTGTTGTTGTTGTTGTTGTTTCCAATATGCATCACTCCCAAAAGCTTTGGACAAAAGCTCAAGGGGCCATGCACAGAAAATATTTACAACTGGGTAATTGGCACTAGCATCCACAGATGAAGGATACCATTCGTCGTTTGATTTTCTGGGACTGTGTTACTTCACTCAGCATGATGTCCTCTAGCTCCAGCCATTTTCCTGCAAAGCTCATGATGTCATCTTTCTTTACTGCTCCATAGAACTCCATTGTGTAGATGTACCACATTTTCTCTATCCACTCATCAGTTGAGGGGCATTTGGGTTGGTTCCAGCTCCTTGGTGTTGTGAAGAGAGCTGAAATAAACATGGCCGTGCATGTATCTCTGTGGTGGGGTAAGTCTTGGGGATACATGCCTAGGAGTGGTATGGCTGGGCTGGGTGGCAAGTTCACTCCAAGTCTTCCAAGGGTTCTCCACACTGCTTTCCATAGTGGCTGTACGAGTTTACATTCCCACCAGCAGTGGATGAGTGTTCCCCTTTCCCCACAACCTCTCCAGCACTTGGTATCATTTGTTTTCTTGATCCTAGCCAGTCTTATTGGAGTAAGATGATATCTTAAAGTGGTTTTCATTTGCATTTCCTTAATGATTAGTGATGTTGAACACTTCTTAAGGTGTTTCTCAGCCATGTCTAACTCTTCACTTGTGAAGTCTCTGTTCAGCTCTTTGCTCCATCTATTGAGTGCATCATCTGTTTTCTTTTTTCTTTGTTTTTTGAGTAGTTTATATATTCTGGAAATCAATGCTTTGTCAGATGTTTCTGTGGTGAAGGTTTCTTCCCACTCTGTGGGATTTCTCTTTGCTTCCTTGATTGTTTCTTTTGATGTACAGAAGCTTTTGAGTTTAATGAGGTCCAATTTGTCAATTGTTGACCTTAATTCTTGCACAGCTGCTGCCTGATTTAGGAAGTCTTTTCCTATGCCTATGTATTGTAGTCTGCTGCCAACTTTTTCTTCTATCACCTTCAGAGTTTGGGGTTTCACATTGAGGTCTTTGATCCATCTGGAGTTGACTTTTGTACAGGGCGAGAGGAAGGGGTTTAAATTCATTCTTCTACAAGTGGTGATCCAGTTTTGCCAACACCACTTGCTGAAGATGCTGTCTTTTCTCCATTGTGTCTTCTTGGCCCCCTTGTCAAATATGAGATGGCTGAAATTGTATGTGCTCAGGTTTGGATCTTTGGTTTTGTTCCATTGGTCAACAGGTCTGTTTTTGTGCCAGTACCAGGCTGTTTTTATGACGATAGCCCTGTAGTATAGTTTGAAGTCTGGTATAGAGATAAATATATTAATTTTCCCAGTCTATGAGCATGGGAGGTTTTTCCATCTTCTGATGTCTTCTTCAATTTCCTTCTTCAGGGGTTTAAATTTTTTTGTGTGTGTAGAGATCTTTGGTGTCTTTCGTTAGATTTGTTCCTGGTATTTTATTGTTTTTGAGGCTATTTTGAGTGGGAAGGTCTCCTTGAATTCCTTCTTCAGTTGCTTGTTGGTGGTGTAAAGAAAGGCTACTGATTTTTTTTGGTCTTATATAACTTTAAGTTATGAATTTTATAGAATGGGTTTTACAGATCCTTGTGGGGTGTCAGCAGATTATAACCAGTAGATGACAGTACATACTTCATAAAACTTTGAATCATCACATGTGTACATTTATATTTACCCTTAATAAATCGATTAATTCATTAGCTGTTTAGGTTGGCAGACCTGAGGTAGGAAAAAAAATCAATCTTGGTTTTAGAGTTAGCCTTTACTGAATTTAAACAGTAAATTTATGTAAGCAGTAAAACCATACATAACAAGTTAATTTGTAACCACAATTTTAGAGTATTTTAAAATGACCAATAGTTGCTAAAGAACAATTTATTAGCTTTAGCTTTTTGTTAGACCAAGCCGGCTTGAAAATCTCCATACAAATCTGCCTTGTTTTGCTTTCAGGATGCTGAAATAAAAGCATGGTGTTAATTTAGATAGGGAAAGACAGACATGAATCAAGATGACTTGTTATTTCTGCTCGGTGGTAGGTTACAAACCATGTGATATGGGAGACTGTGAATTTTAAAAGGTGAAAACAAATCTAAAAGACTCCAAAATTGCCGGGCGTGGTGGCGCACGCCTTTAATCCTAGCACTTGGGAGGCAGAGGCAGGCGGATCTTTGTGAGTTCAAGACCAGCCTGGTCTACAGAGTGACTTCCAGGACAGCTAGGGCTACAGGGAGACCCTGTCTCAAAAAGAAAAAAAAAAAAAAAGACTCCAAAATTGTCCGGGACCTTATTAATTAATTGACTTAAGAATTGTTTAGGATCCTTGATTAACTGACTTTGAAATACTTAGGACTTATTAATTGATTCATTGTGCACAGCTTGTTTAAAGATGTTTTGGGGTACCCATGTATTAGATTTAGAAACTTATTAACAAGCATGCTTGAGATGGAATTTAACTTAATAGATTTTGAATGGCCATATTATAAAAATATTATCTCAGGGCTGGAGAGATTGCCTAGTGGTTAAGAGCAACGACTGCTCTTGCAGAGGATCCAGGTTCGATCCCCACCACCCACATGGCGGCTGAGAACCATCTTTAACTCCAGTTCCAAGGGAATCCGACACCTCTTCTGACCTCTGTGGCATTGCACGACATGAGTGAACAGATCTGCATGCAGACAGTACATTCATACACATAAAAAGAAATAAAAATTAGAAAAATATTATTTCAAGATAAAAATTGACATGCAAAGAACAATACAATCAACTCAATTTTGAAAAAGTATCATAAGAAAAAAAAACACAGTAAGGTTTAAAGGTACATTTTCTTTGTGTATTTTTTGGGAAACCTGTTTTAGAAAGAATTCGGATCATTCCATCTGTCAACAGGCCTGAAGTATTCTGGAAATTGTAGTCTGCTGGCTTGGAATGTCAAAAAGAAAAGGAAGTGAACATGGCCGTGACAGGAAGTTAACATGGCTTTGACAGACCCAAAGAATTCTGGGGTTCATAGTTTTGCAACTCAATCCTGATGCATGTGGTCCTGCACTGGCAGCCCAAGCTGCATTTTTCTTTCCTGAGAAATTATTTTTGTTATAATTCCTGCCTTGCTTGGCTGGATGGGAGGGGCCCAAGCATTATCCCACTGGGGCTAGAGAGATAGCTCAGTGGTTAAGAACACTGACTGCTCTTGTAGAGAGCAGGGGCTATATTACGAGTTTCACTCCAAAAGGAGGCAGCTTCCCGTGTGGAAATTTTAACTCCTCGACTCTTGAGGAGCATCTTTATTTTCTTAGCCTGTGGGTCCTTTTGGTGTGTCTGTTTGTTTCCCATGATAAAGAAAGGTAAGAAATGCTAGTGAGTAGAGGAACGTTTAGTAGCAGAGGGTTTGGTGGCTCAACAGGCGGAATTGCCTCTTGTCTGAGGGAATGGAAGTTAGCTAGACGACAGATCAAACACTTATCCCACGTGAAAAGGGTCTTGTGGAGATGAGCCAATAGCCTGGCCGCTAAAGGAGAGATCCTGAAGACAGATTAAAGACTTATCCAGCACGAGGAGGGTCGAGTGGATGTGCCAATAGCCTGGCCTCTACCCCAATCTTTCCTTTCAGGGGGGGTTTACTTCCCTACTCTGAACTCTCTGAGATTTTCCACTCATGAGGAAAAGCGTGGCTGAGAGAGACAGCCCGAGAAAATGCCTTTTTTCTTCTTCCTTTCTGTTGCAAGTTGAGCCCCACATTGGGCACCAGTTGTCATCTGAAATATATGTCTGGTGGTCCTTTAATCATGCGTGTGCTGCATTCCACCTTATGTCCTTCTCCCTGTGCTAGGACTCTGAGCTTCAGGATGCTGCGGAGCCCCAGAACTGTTCCCAAGCCCACCAGTTACCAGTCTCCAGGACTAAGCCGCAAGCAGGGAGGGGATGGAACAGTGAGAAGTAAGTAACCCAGAGAAAAAAAGGAGACGGGCTCATAGAGACCAGGAGTAAAAGGCTCAGTTTAATGTTGTAACTCAAGGCTTTTTATACAAATCCTTGCAGGGGGCTGGGGTACACAGAATTGGGGGCTGGGACACACAGGGCTTCAGGCCATTTGTTCCAGATCAATGCTTTGCTCTAAGGGATCAAAGACGGTGGCACTGAGGTTTCACAGGTTTAGCAGGATATCAGCAGGGTTCAAGGCTTGGAGGCTGCTTGCTGACTCTCTTAAGTGCTTCTGCCAAAAGAATGCCTATGCCTCTTATTTGTCTTATTGTACCCAACATGGATCTTTTGAGACAATAATTGGTACAAATAGATAAAATCTTCCCACACTATGTTGGACCTGGTTTATGTTTGATTTAGTACCCAATGTTAATGTCTGAGTGTTTTACAGATGTGAGACTGGTTGTAAAGAGATCCAGTACACCTGAAGAAACAAAGATAAAGAGTAATTTTTTTAATTTTTAATTTTATTTATTTTTTATGTGTATGAATGTACTATCTGCATGTAGGTTTGTGCACCCATGTCGTGCAATGCAGAGGAGGTCAGAAGAGGGTGTCAGATTCCCCTGGAACTGGAGTTAATGATGGATCTCAGCCATCATGCTGGTGCTTGGAATTGAACCCAGGTCTTCTGCAAGAGCAGTCAGTGCTCTTAACCACTAGGCCATCTCTCCAGCCCCAAGAGTAAATTTATTAAGTGGGTACAAGGGCTAGGTATAACTAAGGTATTCTTGGGAGCTTTATGGTTGAATAAGACATATTGGTAGATAAAGACTTCAATGTTAGGTGTGGACTGCCCTACCAGAAGCTGTTGGCCAGGAAAACTCTAAAGGCCCCCCCAAAAAGGCTATTTGCCTATAACTTTGGGTGCACACAATAAATGGATAGTAAGACCCTATTGCTGAAGATATGGTATGATGTGAGTGTAAGAAAGCGAGATTATGCTGAGACCTTGCCCAACTACTGGACAGCCTACCTTCATAGCGCTGGAGAATGCTATGCAGATCTCTGGAAAGAAATGGTCCCGAAGTTCTACTACAGACCTCTCCTGCTGCACTTTTACAGGCCAAAGAAGACATAGTGCAATTGTGACAGACTGGTATATGTACACCTAGGAAAGTTCCAACTGGATCTATGACCCACTCTAAGCAGGGGGTGGGGGGAACAACTGATACTGCAAGCCTAATTGACCCCTAGTGGCAGGGGACTTTATAGACCCCAATAGAAAGCCATTGCCAGGGGCTGAAGAGATGGCCTAGCAGTTAAGAGCGCTGACTGCTCTTACAGAGGACCCGGGTTCGATCCCCAGCACCCACATGGCAGCCGAGAACCGTCTGAAACTCCAATTCCAGGAGAACTCCAGTTCCAGGGGAATCCAACGCCCTCTTCTGACCTCCGCAGCATTGCACGACACGGGTGCACAGACTTGCATGCAGACAGCACATTCGTACATAGAAAGCCATTGCCAGGGGCTGAAGAGATGGCCTAGCAGTTAAGAGCGCTGACTGCTCTTACAGAGGACCCGGGTTCGATCCCCAGCACCCACATGGCAGCCGAGAACCGTCTGAAACTCCAATTCCAGGAGAACTCCAGTTCCAGGGGAATCCGACACCCTCTTCTGCCCCCGCGGCATTGCATGACACGGGTGCACAGACCTACATGCAGACAGTATATTCATACACATACAAGAATAAATAAAAATAAAAAAATAAAGAGCTGTGTGCTAAGATATCATCTAAGCATTTGTGTTTGTGCCCATAGTATGACTTGTTACAATGGTTTATGTTTGTTTAGATGTTTGTGCTTCTTGCTATTTGTGTTTTATTAGTAGTAATAAAAGGAGATCTCTAAGATGAGCCAGCAGTTCATTGGAAACAGAACTTGGACAGACCTGAAAGTCTGATGTCTCACCTCAGAGGAAAAACAGATTGTTTATCTCTTCTGCCCCTGAAAGCCCAGGGACTCTCTTGGAAGAGGCTGGTGTGTCCAGAGTGTAAGAAGGGAGGTGGAGTATGGCACAAATATACCTTCTTTGAAGTGGACTTATCAAAAGACAAGCTACAAACTACAAAGATGGAGTCTAGTTTACTTAGAGGGAAGGGCCAAGGCCTGTGTGCTGAGCCCACAGAGAGATCCCTAAAGGCTTGCGTTCCCATGATGTCTGCTTTCCAGTGATGCTTGCATTCCCCCATCCTCAAGAGAATGTGCACAGGACTCTGGGATGCTGCTGGTGCCATGTATGTTGGAGCCAGGAGCATACAAAAGGCCTGTCACGTGGGGCTGGGGGTCTCTCACCATTTTGTCACATGTTGGAAGAGGGTCCTGTTTAAGAACTGCCAGTATGTACATGGTTTTAAGCACCTGTGTCACCACATAAGGGCATGCTTCCTTCATCACTTTGTAGTCAATCCTGATTAAACTTTCTAGTCTTCTCAAAATTATGATTAGAGAGTCTACTCCTTGTTTTGCCTGGTAACTGGTTAACTGATACCAGCAGAGTCAGGGTGGAATACTGTCTGGGTACCTCCACCCCCAGCAAGGTTGTTGGTTTCATGGAGGATGGTAGATTAAGGAGTCTCTGTGATACATGCCTTCCCCACCATGGTCTCCTTAAACTATAAACTAAAATAAATCTTTTTTTCCCTTAAGTTGCTCCTCATTAGATATTTGGAAATAACAATAAGACAAGTAACTTAATACAGTTACTTGGTCCCCCATGCACAGAATTCCTGGTATGCAAATGAGGGCAATCTTGATTGGTCAGTGCTTGAGGAACAAGTGCCAGTTATCCGGTAAAACAACTATTTGCAGTATTCCTGCCAGCAATAAATTTTGATGTAAGGAGTGTGGAGTGAGACCCACAGAGGAACACCATGCAATGATGGTCAAATTAGGATGTCTTTATTAACAGATGGTGATTAGAGAGGGGCCTAATGCCCAAAAGAATTCTTGATCCTGGAGAGATTTATAAATTTCAGGGGCAGGATTTACAAAGCTTAAAACCACAATTACATCATGCCAGAGGCAAAACCAATAACTATAATTACATCAGATACTGTATTTACACTAGAACAGGGATAGTTCAGTTAACAAAGAGGTTTTCAATAAGGAAAAGACAAATTTCTCAGAATTAGAGAAGCAGGTATAGCTGGGAGGGAGGGTGTGCTACTTGGCTACTTGTAAGTTTCCCAGTATTGTAGAAACAATGTACTTTCTGAAACTGCCTGCATGAGATGTTCTGCCTGGTTGGCTGCAGTGGGAATAGTTGGGCAAGAACATAGGGTAAGAGCAAAATGGTGTTAGTTTTGCCATTTCACTTAATATCGTTTCTGTAAACACACCTGCAGAAGGAATTTCTCCTCAGTGACTTTGGGATATGTAAGAATCTGTGCTGGCTAGTAGCCACATAGGCTATAATTTAACCCACCAATGGTGTAATTGTTAAGACATAACTTGGGGAGACTTATAAAAACTGGATTTCCATAACTCAAGACCCAGAACTTCAGAGTATTAGCTCCTCTGGGTGCCCTGGTGTGAACGAGTTTTCCCACCCCCCAGAGTGATTGCCTGATTTCCATAAGAGTGGAAACCTTTCTGTAATAATAAAAGAAACATTTAACAGAGTGTTAGAGTTTTTGTATTTTCTCAGAGACTTTGCCTCTGCTTTTGCCAACCTGCCTGTGTGTATCTGTCTGTAGGCCTATGTGCCTACATCTGTGCAACCTGTGTGCTAGTCTACACATGTGCTTGTGCCCATGCATGTGGCCTGTGTGCTGCTGTGTGCCCAGGTGCCTGCTAGTGTCAGCCTGCCTAGCAGTCTATATGGCAGCCTTCACCCAGAATGAATAAAGTATATCTTACCTGCCTGCAGCTCCTGGAGTTTTCTTCAGCCTTGGCTGCCTGTGGCCCTCCTTTCCTGACGTCATAGCATGGATCTCATAGCAAGTAGAAATTTATTATGTAATGTTACTAATTATTTTACTCTTTGGCTGTGCTTTCCTGCTTGGCATTTAAGACCATATAGGGAACTTCCGAGTTCCTGCTGGTGGTAGGTGTAGTGTAATGTAGTGCTTCCTGGAGTGCAGTCACGAGTTCTGTGACAGCCACTTGACCCGGAGCTTTGAAGTGTTCTGCAGCAGAGGTCCTCCAGCCAGCACACGGCGTGGAGATTGAATCTACGAGAGAAGGGGGTTCATCACCGAGAATGATCTAAAGCGATTCCTGTACAAAAAGTTGCCAAGTGTTGAAGGGCTCCATACTATTGTTGTATCAGATAGAGATGGAGTACCTATTATCGAAGTGGCCAACAACAACGCCCCAGAGCATTCCTTGAGGCCTAGATTCTTATCCACTTTTGCCCTTGCAACAGACCAAGGGAGCAAGCTGGGCTGGTCTATAGAGCGAGCTCCAGGACACCTGGTACTGAAAGGGAGACCCTGTCTCAAAAATACCAAAAAAAGTGTAAAACCAAAAAAACAAAGGGGAAAAAAAATAAAAGCGTCGTCTGTTACTATAACGCATACCAGCTGGTTCAGTTCAATTGTTTACCTCTTGTCATGAGCTTCATCGCCAGCAGCAATGCCAACACAGGACTAATTGTCAGCCTAGAAAATGAACTTGCTCCATTATTTGAAGAACTGATAAAACTTGTGGAAGTATCTTAATCTCTCCGTAGTTTTTATGTATACCTTCTCTTCTTTGTTGAAACTCAACACCAATCCAGCAATCTTCAGGCCACAGTAATACTTTTACCTTTGCATTCAAGATTGGGACACTTTTCCACCTTATGCTAAAGAAGAGCCTGTAGCAATAATGTATAAACAGATCAACTGTTATATTTATGTGTGTAAGTCTTTTCTTATTTAGGGAGATCTGGGGATACCACAGAAATGGTTCAATCTATTGCAGCTCCCATGGAGTTCGTGCAGGCACCTGCTGAGGAATGCTGTTCTGTCCAGTGGATTGGAATCACAATGGTACACTGAGCCACTGGAGCCCGTAGTGCGCTCATGTACAGTGCCCCCGCTCCTGCAAGCCACACATCCTTTTTGTTATGGATAATAATGAGGACATAGTTTTGTTCTGATTATGTTTTATTTCTTTCCATTGAATGTGAGGAAGATAAAATGGCTTAGTAAAAATAATAAAATCAGTACAATCACTAACTTTCCTTTGTATATATTGTTTTCAGAATAGATGAATATTACCAATTGATTTGACTCTTCACAGAGGGTGCTGTTGTTCAATAAAAAGGATTATAGCTTATGACTTTTCTTCCTACTCTGCTTTCTATAACCGGTGTTTTAATATTTGTGTGTTCTTTATATAATTTAGATGATGTTACTGAATTCTGTTTGCAGTATCAGTATGTTGTATATAAACGTGACAGGATAGCCATTTTTCATACATGGATATAAATAAAATAGTATTTCTTTTAAAAAAGACCATATAGGTAGCCCAAATTAGCCTTTTTTAATTAAAACCGGTCCAAGCCCCTTAGAAATTACTCTTTGGGACTTATATATGAGGAACCCCATGGTTCTTTTCATTTTCTTCTACCAATTGTGTCATCTGCTGAGATAGGCCAAGGTCTAAGCAGCCAATAATACTTTCCTTGGAAGCAGTAAGAACATTTTCCTCTGTGGTAACACTTCTCTTTGTAGAGTATTCATTGGTTCATGTACAACCTCTGGGATCTCCCTGGCTTCTTTGCTCAAGAGGACAAGTGACTTATCAGAGTTATAGAATACTTTTAGAAAAATTCCACTGTATCTTAGGGCCTGACTGACCTATCGAAGAAACCAAAACATGGCTATTCTTTCAGCCCTTTTATTATTAGCTTTGGCTGTCAAGCATAGCTGTTGAACAGAAGGTCATTTATACTGGTCTTAAGAATGAGTAGTGCTGCACGACGTGGGTGCAGGCAGTACTCTCATACACACAAAAATTTTTTTAAATAATAAAATATTTTTTAAAAAAAGAATGAGTAGGGCTGGAGAGATGACCTAGCGGTTAAGAGCGCCGACCGTTCTTACAGAGGACCCGGGTTCGATCCCCAGCACCCACATGGCGGCCGAAAACCGTCTAAAACTCCAATTCCAGGAGAACTCCAGTTCCAGGGGAATCCGAGACCCTCTTCTGACCTCCTCGGCATTGCACGACAAGGGTGCACAGACTTGCATGCAGACAGTACATTCATACACATATAATAAATAAAATAAAAAATTTAAAAAAAAAGAATGAGTAGTGCTTTAAAATTTAGATGTTGCATAACATTTAGATAAAGCTTGTCAAAATAAGCAGCTTTGGATAGGGTATGTTGGAGAGATGGCTCAGTAGTTAAAAGCACTGCTTGTTGGTGCAGAAGACTGGGTTTTAGTCCAAGCACCCACATGACAGCTAACAACTCCAGTTGCAGGGGTCGCTTTCTGGTGGCCTCTGAGGGTACTACATGAAAATACTCATACACATAAAATGATAATAAATAATTTTTTAAGTAAGCAGGTTTTAAAATAAATCTTGACTCTGTCAAGAATTAATTTGTTAAATACCTGAAATCCTTACAAACATCAAACTAAACCAGCCAGCAGAAGGGGGAATCATAAAGAGCAGAAATGGACAAAACGGTAAATATGGTGGTGGGGGAGGGGAAACTGACAATTTAGTTGATTTCAGGGTCACTCTGGCTTGCCTGGAACTCACAGAGTTTCACCTGCCTCTGCCTCCCTAAGTGCTGAGATCTGAAAGTATGCACCACAATACCCAGCACAGTTGACTTAAGGTTTATTTTATTATTTATTTGGGGGGGATGTGTATGGGAAGGGTGTGTATGGGGGGTGTATGGAGGTGTATGGGGGGTGTGTATGGGGATGTATATGGGGGGATGTGTATGGGGGTGTGTGTATGGGGGGATGTGTATGGGGGTGTGTGTATGGGGGTGTATGGGGGATGTGTATGGGGGTGTGTATGGGGGGATGTGTATGAGGGTGTGTATTGGGGGGGTGTATGGGGGTATGGGGGGATGTGTATGGGGGGATGTGTATGGGGGTGTGAATGGGGGGTGTGTATGGGAGTTATGTGCACTTAAGTGCAAGTGCTCACAAAGGTCAGATCCCCTGAAGTTGGAGATACAGGTGGTTGTGAGCTGCCCAAAATGGGTACTCAGGTCTTCTGCAAGAGCAGTGCATACTCTTAATTACTGAGCCATCTCTCCAGCCCCTTAGTTGATTTTTTTTTATACATCAAATTGGGCTTAGTGATATGGCACAGTTGTTAAAGAATCAGCCCACAACTGATAGAATGTGCAAATAGCAGGCCATAGCTTCATTACGGAGGCCACAGAGTCATAAATCCCTTGAAATGGCTGACTGGCCCTAAATTGACAATCTGGCTTTACTCAAGCCTTATCAGTCAATCACTACTAGGACAGAGGGAGACTGCTTGTGGAGCCAACCTGTTCTGTCCCCTTAGGGCCTTGAGATACCAGCCTGCTCAGCCTGAGAAATTAAAGAAGGCTTTCAATTATCCAGGTGTGATGTCACTCCACCACCCATGGAGGTGGACGCACAAACCTTGTCCACTGGATAACAGGGAAAAGGGAAAAACGCAAGACAGCCACCAGCTGCTGTTCTAAACCTTGGGGACAAAGGCTGATAACCTTTCCACTGCCCACCTGTCTCATCTAACATCTAAACCAGGCAATGCCCTATTGGCACTCCCAGATCCTCCAGGCGCTGCCTGCTAGGCACTCTATAGCCTAATGCCAGACTGTCACCGGAGAGGCACTCTACAGATTAATTCCTGCCTGGGCACTCATGACACATCACAGCTGATGACCTGATAGGTCTCCTAGCCCCACAGCAGCTTCCCAAGTTGGTGATCTGTTTGACTGCCGTCCAACCCACTGGTCCATCCCAGCTTCCCAGGCTGGTGGCCTGATTGACTACCATCCAATCCACTGGTCCACCCCAGCTTCCCAGGCTGGTGGCCTGATTGACCACCATCCAACCCACTGATCCACCCCAGTTTCCCAGGCTGGTGGCCTGACCGACTGCCATCCAATTCCACAAGTGTCATGGGCTAAGATTACATGCACAAAATAACATCCAGAGTCCCTGTCTGATGGTAAGAAGAACTCATCTTTTTATTCACAGCATTCTGTTTCTTTACCAGAGTGACATCATATCTCAGGGCCTGGTTTCAGACCCCATGCCTCATGTTCCATAATTTCATGAGTTCTAACCTCAGGAGTGCGAGGAGAATTCGTGAGTGCCTTTGATCTCAAGGCAGGCAAATCCTGCCTGGGGCCAGGTTTCAGTGGACAGAGACAAGCAGGTGATTTAGCACAGAAGAAGCCACAGGTGGCCTCCTTCATCCCTACATCCAAGGACACAAAATTTTGGCACCAAACACATTCCAGTTGGGCTCAGTGAACAAAACTTTCCACCTCTCTTTATTGAGTTACCAGATACTCCTTTCCCCCAATGGAATATCTGTCCTATGCTGTATACTTTGAATACAGCTCTGGTTCCTATTTCTCAACTTGAAACTCCTTCCTTTTCCCTCTCCAAAAATCTAACAACAACCAAAAACATAAAACATAAAATTAACAAAATTTTCAATAGACAAACTCAGGTAAAAAAAGAGAAAGAAGAAAGAAAGAAAGAAAGAAAGAAAGAAAGAAAGAAAGAAAGAAAGAAAGAAAGAAAGAAGAGAAAAAGAAAGAAAGGCAGGCTCATGTACATTCTCCAAAGGAACAGAATTGATAGAATGAATATATATTAAAGGTGGGCTTATTAGAATGGTTTCTATGATATGGTCTGGAGTCCAGCCATGGCTCTCTCAGACTGAAGAGCCTGAGAATCCAGAAGTCCAGGAAACTGGATGGCTCAGTGCTCCCAATCCAGTGCTAAAGACTTGAAGAATTCTTGGAGGTCTTCAGGCTACACTGGAACCCAAAGAAGTTGGCTTTAATATTGAAAGGCTCCCACCACAATGGAACAAATAAACTCACTGACGAGAATGAAGGCAAGCAGACAGAGCCAAAGCTGCCTTCTGCCATGACCTTTTACACCAGCTGCCACCAAAAAGTGCCACCCATTTCCAGAGTGGCTATTCACACTTTAAATAATTTGATCAAGAAAATCCCTAACTGGACTGCCCAGGGGCTTTTGTTTTTGTTGTTCCAGATCCAGTCAAGTTGACAATGAAAATTAACTAGCTCAAATAAATAGTGAAAAAAGAAAATATTAAAACTGATAGTGTAGGGCTGGAGAGATGGCTCAGTGGTTTCAATGTGTGTGATTTAAAAAGTAAGATACCTTATATAACACTGATTGTTGTAGCTGGGTGGAGAGCTGGCTTCAGTCGGTCAGCCTCCCGTGAGATCGTTCTTGCAGAAGACCCAGCACCAACATGGCAGCTAAGAACCATCTTTAAGCCAGGAGTGATGGCACATACCTTTAATCCTAGTGCTGAGGAGGCAGAGGCAGGTGGATCTCTGTGAGTTCAAAGCCAGCCTGGTCTACAGAGTGAGTTCCAGGCCAGCTGGAGCTATAGAGAAAGAGACTGTCTAAAAAAAAAAACAAAACCCTGGTAGTATAGAAATACAAGGACCCTAAGAGGCTGCTATAAATAGCTTTATGTCAACAGATAATCTAGAAGACATAATAATTTCTTTTATTTCTATTTATTTTAGTATGTGTAGAATGTACTGTCTCATGTTAGGTTTGTGCACCTGTGTCATGCAATGCCGTGGAGGTTCAAAGAGGGGTGTTGGATTCCCTGGAACTGGAGTTTCTCTTGGAATTGGACTTACAGATGGTTTTCAGCCACCATGTGGTGTGGGGATCGAACCCAGGTCCCTGCAAAAGCAGTTGGTGCTCTAACCTGCTAGGCCTCTCTCCAGCCCCATAAATAATTTCTATAAAACATACAATTTACCAAGACAAACTCACTAGAAAACAGTATCTGAATAGACGTGACTATGTAGAGACCAAAAACCTTTAAGCCCAGCACTTGGGAAGCAGAGGCAGGCAGAACTCTGTGAGTTCTAGGCCAGCCTGGTTTACATAGGGAGTTCTAGGACAGCTGGGGCTACACAGTAAGACATTTTCAAAATAAACAAACAAACAAACAAACAAACAAACAAAGCAGAAAAGCCTTCCAACAAAAAAATGCACAGGAATTTGGCATTTCTACTGGACTACATCCCCAGCAGCATTTTTACAACCATTAAAAGAATTAATGGGCCTGGTATGGTGGCTCATGCCTTTAATCCTAGCACTTGGGAGGCAGAGGCAGGATCTCTGTGAGTTCAAGGCCAGCCTCGTCTACAGAGTGAGTTCCAGGACAGCCAGAGCTACAGGGAGACCCTGTCTCAAAAGACCAAAAAAAAAAAAAAACACAGAATTAATGGTAGCCAGACATAGTGGCCCATGCCTATAATCCCAGCACTCAAAATTTAGAATCAGGAAAATCAAGAGTTCAAAGCTTAGCATTGGGAGGCTGTGGTATGAAGGTTACATGAGTTCGAGGACAGCCTGAAGTTCATAAGATTCTGTCTCAAAACAAACAAACAAAAAGAAGAAAAGAGAAGAAAGAAAAGAAGAGAGAGAGAGAGTGAGAGAGAGAGAGGGAGAAGAAGGAAGGAATGAGAAGAAGGAAAGGAAAGGAAAGGAAAGGAAAGGAAAGGAAAGGAAAAGAAAGGAGGGAAGGAGGGAGGGAGGGAGGAAGAAGGAAGCCAGCAAGACAGCTTTAGTGGGGAGAAGCATAGTAAAAGAAAACTGACCCCCAAAAGTTGTCCTGCCATGGCACAAGAGCACCTGCACTCTTACACACACACACACACACACACACAACACACACACACACACACACATTAAAATAATTCTAAAAAGAAAGAAGGAAGGATAAAAAGTTTCACTATCCCTCTAATGAGGTATTCCAAAGAATATATCAGAATATAAAGAGAATTTCTAAATATTCTGGGTTTGGGTTTTTTAGTTGGTTTTTTTTTTTTTTTTTTTTTTTTGGTTTTTGAGACAGGGTCTCCCGTAGCCCTAGGTGTCCTGGAACTCACTTTTAGACTAGCGGCCTAACTCACAAAGATCCACCTGCCTCTGCCTCCAAGTTCTAGGATTAAAGTGACATGCACCACAAAGCAGAGTTTTTTCTTTTCTTCTTCTTTTTTTTTTTTTTTTTTTGGTCTTTTTGAGACAGGGTCTCTCCCTGTAGCCCCAGCTGCCTGGAACTCACTTGTAGACCAGGCTGGCTTTGAACTCACAAAGATCTGCCTACCTCTGCCTCCCAAGTGCTAGGATTAAAGGCGAGCACCACCACGCCCAGCGGAGAGTTTTTCTTATATTCTTGACACAATGTCTCCCTGTAGCCCCACATGGCAGAGAACTCAACGATGTAGGCCAGGCTGGCCTTGAACTCAGAGATCCACCTGCCTCTGCCTCTCAAGTGCTAGGATTAAAGGCAAGTGCCACCATACCCAACATTTTGTTTTTGTTTTTGAGACAAGCTCTTGCTACATAGGCCAGACTGGACTAGAACTCAGTATGTAGCACAGGATGGTCTCAAATAAATGGCAATATGCCTACTTCAGCCTCCTTAGTTCTGGGAGTACAGGAGTGAACCACCATCCCTGGCTTAAAAAGAAAATTTTGTTGGGGCTGGAGAGATGGCTCAGCAGTTAAGAGCACCGATTACTCTTGCAGAGGACCCGGATTCGATACCCAGCACCCACATGGTGGCTAAGAACCGTCTTTAACTCCAGTTCCAGGGGAATCTGACACCCTCTTCTGACCTCCGCAGCATTGTACAACGCGAGTGCACCAACCTACATGCAAACAGTACACTCATACACATAAAAAATAATAAAAGAAAAGAAAAAATTTTGTTTTCTGTTTTGAGACAGGGTCTTCCTCTTGCCCCAGCCAGACTGGAACTCCCTATGTAGACCAGGCTGACCTCATCTCACAGAGATCTGCCTGCCTGCCTCTTCCTCCTGACTACTGGGATTAAAGACCACACTACACACACACACACACACACACACACACACACACACACAGAGACAAATAAAAATCTTTTTAAAAAGTACCAATAAAGCAAATTGTTCCACCAGCACATAATCTTCTCCTGGCAGCAGTCACAATCAGAAATTTTTATGATTCACATACATCTTTCTGATCCAGTTAATATATAGCGCAATAGGCATATTATATCATATATGATGGGTTTGTATGTGGATTTTTTTAAAGTTCTTTTTTTAATTTTTTTTTATTTTAACAACTCGACCCATGTTCCCGCTCATTCCCCCCCCACGCCGAGCTCATGCATTTGCCAAACATGCTTTCCATCTCTTAGTCTTTCTCAATATTTTCCATGGGGAAGTTGACTGTTTGAGTAGAAGTTCACTGTTTCAGTTCAGTTCTTTGTGCAGTCTTTTCTGTGTGTGTTGTTGTTTCCAATATATATCCCAACTGCTTTGGACAAAAGCTCAGGGGGCCCTACACAAGAAATACTTACATTTGGTAATGGCACTAGCATCCACATAGAGGGATACCATTCGTTGTTTGTTTTCTGGGCTGTGTTACTTCACTCAGCATGATGTCCTCTAGCTCCAGCCATTTTCCTGCAAAGCTCTCGTAGTGTCGTCTTTCTTTACTTGCTGACGCATGAATCCTATTGTGTAGATGGACACATTTTTTCATCCACTCGTCAGTTGAGGGGATTTAGGTTGGTTCCAGCTCCTTGCTATTGTGAAGAGAGCTGCAATAAACATGGCCGTGCATGTATCTCTGTGGTGGCGGTAGTCTTGAGGGTACATGCCCAGGAGTGGTATGGCTGGGTCGGGTGGCAAGTTTCATTCCAGTCTTCACAGGGTTTCTCCACACTGCTTTCCATAGTGGCTTACCAGTTTACATTTCCCACCAGCAATGGAGAGTGTTCCCCTTTCCCCACAAACCTCTCCAGTACTTGGTATCATTTGTTTTCTTGAACCTAGCCAGTCTATTGGAGTAAGATGATATCTTAAAGTGGTTTTCATTTGCATTTCCTTAATGATGTGATGTTGTGAGCATTTTTAGGTGTTTCTCAGACATCTTAATCCTCACTTGTGAAGTTCTTGTTCAGTTCTTTGCTCCATCTATTGAGCGGGTCATTTGTTTTCTTCTTTCTTTGTTTTTGAGTAGTTTATATATTCTGGAAATCAATGCTTTGTCGATAGTATCTGAGTGAAGGTTTCCTCCCACTCTTACTCTTGGATTTTCTCTTCACTTCTTGATTTGTTTCTTTTGATGTACAGAGCTTTTGAGTTTGATGAGGTCCCATTTGTCATTGTCGACCTTAATTCTTGTGCAGCTGCTGTTGATTTAGGAAGTCTTTTCCTACGCCTATGTCTTGTAGTCTGCTCCAACTTTTCTTCTATCATCTTCAGAGGTTGGGGTTCATGTTGAGGTCTTTAATCCATCTGGAGTTGACTTTTGTACAGGGGAGAGGTAGGGGTTTAATTTCATTCTTCTACAAGTGGTGATCCAGTTTTGCCAACACCACTTGCTGAAGATGCTGTCTTTTCTCCATTGTGGTTTCTTGGCCCCCTTGTCAAATATGAGGTGGCTGAAATGTATGTGCTCAGATTTGGATCTTTGGTTTTTGTTCCATTTCAACAGGTCTGTTTTTGTGCCAGTACCAGGCTGTTTTTTTTTGACTATAGCCCTGTAGTATAGTTTAAATCTGGTATAGAGTCCTCCTGTGTAGTCTTTTCACTCAGGGTTGATTGGGTATTTGGGGTCTTTTGTTTTTCCAAATGAATTTAAGAATTTGTTTCCAAGCCTGGAGAAAACTTTGGGGATTTGATTGGGATTGCATTAAATCTTACAAGAGTTTGGTAAAATGGACATTTTTACAATGTTAATTTTCCCAATCCATGACATGGGAGGTTTTTTCTATTTTCTGAGTCTTCTTCAATTTCTTTCTTTAAGGTTTAAATTTTTTGTTGTAGAGTCTTTGGTGTCTTTGGTTAGTTTGTTCCTAGGTATTTATGTTTTTGGGTGGTATTGTGAGTGGGAAGGTTCTTTGAATTCTTTCTCCAGTTGCTTGTTCTTGGTTGTAAAAAAGGCCATTGATTTTTAAGGTTAATTTTGTATCCTGCCACTTTGCTGAAGCTGTTAACTATTTCTAGAGTTTTCTGGTGGGTTTTTGCATCCTTAAGTAAACCATCATATCTCAGCAAAAAGGGATAGTTGACTTCCTCTTTTCCAATTAGTACTCCTTAATATCCTTTTCTTGCCTTATTGCTCTAGCAATGTTTCAAGCACTTATTGAGAGGAGGTGGTGATAGGGGGCAGCCTTGCGGGTTCCTACTTTAAAGGGAATGTTTCTGTCATTTCCCCATTTAGGATGATTGGCTTGTGGTTTCTGTACTTTGGGATTACATTGAGGAATGATCCCTCCAAACCAATTCCTCTAGGACTTTAAGCATGAAGGATGTGGATTTTGTCAAAGGCTTTTTCAGCATCAATTGAGATGTGTGGTTGGTTTTTGTCTTTGATTCGTTTATGTGTTTGATGGTTTATTGATTTTTCGTATGTTGACCATCCTGCATCTCTGTATGAATCAACTTGGTCATGGTGGATGATCTTCTTGATGTGGGTCTGTATGGGATTTCCAGTATTCTGTTTAGAATTTTGGCATCTGTGTTCATGAGGGAGATGGGTCTATAATTCTCCTTTATTGTATCTTTGCCTGGTTTTTGGTAATAGAGTGATGTTGGCTTCATAGAAGGAATTTGGGAGAATTCCCTCTGATTGTATACTTCTAAACAGTTTAGTAATAATGGTTGTAGGTCTTTTTGAAATGTTTTTATACAATTCTGCTGTGAAACCGTTCTTGGCCTGGGCTTTTTTAGTTGGGAGGCTTTTACTACATCCTCTATTTCTTCATATGTTATGGGCGTTACTGCTGGTCTCTTCTGGCCAAGCTTTGGTGATTCCCAGGATTTCAGATATTCATCCATTTCTTCTAGGTTTTCAAACTTGGTAGAATATAGGTTCTTGTAATATTCCCATATAATTTCTTGATCTTTTCCTTGTCGTTGTGATATTTCCCTTTTAACACAGATTGTATTGATTTGGAGTTGTTCCTTCTTTCTTTTGTTAATGGGCTAGAGGTCTGTCTATCTTGTTTATTCTTTCAAGAACCAACTTTTGGCTTCATTGATTTTTTTGTATTGTTTCTTGTTTCTATTCTTTGATTTCTGCTCTGATTTTTGTTATTTCTTCCTGTCTGTTGCGTTTAGGGTTCATCTGTTGCCTCTCAAGTGCTTTTATGTAGTGTTAGATCATTCACTGTTGCTCTTTGTTTTTCTAATGTAGGACCAGGGCTATAAACTTCCCTCTTAGGACTGCTTTTTTAGGTATCCCATAGGTTTTGTTTGTTTATTATGTCATTGTCATTGTTCCAGGATGCTTTTATTTCTTCTTTATCTTTCTCTGACCCATTCCTTATTAAGAGTGTGTTGTTTAGTCCTCATGTGTTCTTGTAGGCAGGAGGGCTTGTCCTGGTGTTGTGTGAGATTCATTGACATGTGGTCTGACAGGATGCATGAAATTATTTCAATCTTTTTGTATTTGTAGAGGTTTCTTCTGTGTCCCAGGTGTGGTCGATTTTGGGAATGTTCCGTGGGGTGCTGAGTAGAATGTTATTCTCTGGTATTAGGATGAATGTTCGGTAGAGGCTATGAGGTCCATTGTGTGTATCATATCGTTCAGTTCAGATGTCTCTCTGTTTTTTTTGTCTGTTGACCTATCCAAAGGACAGTGGGGTATTGAAATCTCCACTATGAGTGTGCTGGGGTTGTCTGTGACTTGTGGTCCTGGAGAATTGTCTTTATAAGTTTGGTGCACCCGAATTTGGGGCATATATATATTCATAATTGTGAAATCTTCTTGGTGGATTGTTCCTTTGTGAAAATGTAATGGCCTTCTTTGTCTCTTTGATTCTTTTACTTTGAAGTCTATTTTATCGATATTAAAATAGAACACCTGCTTTCTTTTTGGTACCATTTGCTTGGAATATTTTTCCATCCTTCACTTTAAGGTGGTGCCTGTCCTTGAAGGTAAGATGTGTTTCTTGTACAGCATATCGATGGATTCTGTTCCTAACAGTCTCCCAGTCTATGTCTTTTGATTGGGGAATTTAGTCCATTAATATTTAAGGTTAGACTTATAGGTTGTGTTGCTTCCTTTTGCCCATTAATCCATCTGCAGTTTTGATTTAGGTTCTCTACTTCTGCAGTTATGCTTTTATTGATTTCTCCTTCTAGGTGCCTGGGGTTGGTTGCTCCTTTCTTTTGTTCTTTGAATTGCTTCAAGTATTCTCTGAAGGGTTGGTTTTCCGGACATGTATTCTTTCAGTTGTTTATGTCATGGAAGATTTTCCTCTCCTTCCCCCTTGATTGACATTTTTGCTGGGTATAGTAACGGCTGCATCCATTGTCTCCAAACTGGGAATGCTTTGCTCCAGTTCTTTTTGCCTACATCGTTTGCGTGAGAAGTCCATTGTATTCTGATAGGTTTCCCTTATAGGTCACTTGTTGTTTTTTTCTTGTTGCTTAAGTATTTTGTCTTTGTTTGGGTGTCTAGCATTTTAACTATGATGTGGGTGGTGGAGAATTTCTTTTCTGATCTTGTCTGTTTGAGTTCTAGTGTTCTTGTATTGGTATTGGTTTGTCCTTTTTAGTTTGGGGAAGTTTTCATCTATTATTCTGTTGAAGATCTGATCAATACATTCTCTTGGGATTCTTCTCTTCCTCTTATCCCATGATGCGGAGGTTTTGATCTTTTCATAGTGTCCCACAGCTCCTGGTTGTTCCACTTTTGTGTATTTTAAATTTTCATATCTTTCCTTGAGGTTTTTGTTGTTCTGTGTTATCTTCCAGGTCTGATATTCTTTGTTTGCTTTCCTCCATCTTGCTTCTGGGCTTTTTTCATTCCTTTCCTCTTGAATGGATGAGTGTTTGATTCCTTTTTCATTTCCTCTTCTGTTTCTTTAGTGTTTCTATTTCTTTTTGGAGCTTCTCGATCTCTTTTGTAGCTCTTTTGTTCGCCGTTGGTTTTTTTTTTTTTCAGCATGGGATCTTTTCAGTGTTTTCTACTTCCTTCCGGAATTGTCATTTCTCTCTCTTGGTCCTTCTTGAGTTCCTCATTCTCTTTTCTTAGTTCTTTAATTTGTTCTTTATGATCTGTAGTTCTTTAAAGTATGTTCCCAATTGTGTTTTGATGTCTGTGTCCTGGGGCATCCCTAGAGGGATCCCACTGAGATCTTCCATAGGGTTGGTAAAGCTTGGTGTGGGATTATCCTGCCCCTTTCCAGTTAGTCTCTTCTTCGTGATCCTGGCATATGGGCTCTCTTGCCTGTTTCCATGTGAGTCCTAATGGTCTTCACTGTGTTGAAGGCTTGCTTTGCTTGCCCCTTCAGATGCTTCTTCGTAACTCAGTTGGCGGGGGGGGTGGGGAGTAGCGCTCTCCACATTATGGAGTCTTTTGTTTCCATTTATTTTTATTATTTTTATTTTGTGTATGTGAATGCCATATGTGTATGAGTGCCCTTGGAGGCCAGAGGAGGCACTGGATTGTAGCTACAGGTGCCTGTGAGCCATCGTGACACTGGTGCTAGAACAGATCTCGGGTCCTCCAAAAAAGCAGTATGGGCTCTTAACCACTGAACCATCTCTCCAGCCCTGGGGTATACCTTTATATTATTGAATATCCCACATTTTATATAACATTCCATGTATAGATGGATTTACATAGTCCCTCTGCATATTTATGACCATGAAGCAATGCATTAATGGTATTATTACTCTATGCACATGAACAAAGGGCCCCCCCTATGTGCACACAGAAATGGAATTGCAAAATGATAGAACTTGTACATTTCCAGCTTTACTAGATTCCACTTAATTAATCTTCAGTTTATGCTTCAGCACCAAAGGTATGCCTGGCTACCTTTGTTTTCCTTTATGGGTACCAGTATTTATTATTTTCAGACTTTTTGACTTTGCCAATCTGGTAGATAAGAATAATATAATTTTAATTTTCATCCCTCTGATTTCTAGTAAGATTACACATCTTTTCATGGCCTGCTGGCCATTTGAGAGTCCCTTCCTTTATATTATTCCTTCAAATCTTTTTTCAATTGCATTTATGGTGCCTTTTTTTTTCTTTTTTTGGTCTTTTTGAGACAGGGTCTCCCTTTAGTCCCAGCTGGTCTGGAGCTTGCTACATAGACCAGGCTGGCCTTGAACTCACAGAGATCCACCTGCCTCTGCCTCCCAAGTGCTGAGATTAAAGGCATGCACCACCATGCCTGGTTTATAGTACCCTTTTTGTTATAAAAGTTTTTAATACTTGACCACCTCCTTGGCACAACAAGAAGCATGGTTAAGTCTTTGATTTTGGTTTTGTTGTTGTTGTTGTTGTTGCTGTTGCTGTTGTCTTTTTGAGACAGGGTCTCACTGTAGCTCTAGCAGGCCTGGAACTCACTGTGTAGATCAGGCTGGCCTCAATCTCACAGAGGTCTGACTGACTCTGCCTCTTGAGTGCTGGGATTAAAGGCCTATACCACCACATCTGGCCATGGTCAGTCTTATAAGCATTTTTAACATTTATGTAGTAAAACTATCAAAGAGGTGAGATAGATAACAGAGATAACAGATAAATTAATATGATGCCAGATGTTGTGGCAAGTATTTACAATCTCAAGACCTCAGAGCCAGAGGCAGGAGGATCACTGCAAGTTTGAGGCTAGCCTCAGGGTACCAATGGTGAAATTGTTTCTCAGAAAACAAATAACAGATGAGCATTTCTCTAACCCAAAGAAAATTGTGGGTCCTTGGAATTTAGAAGGTAAACTGGAACAGTGGTTGGTGCTTGTAATCCCAGTATCTGGGGGGAGGGGCTGAGGTAAGAGGATGACCATGAGTTTGAGACCAGTCTGAGCTACAGAAAGTGAGAGCCTATGTCAGAAAATGAATATTTTTTTAAATGATTAATATGTACTAAGTGAGAAGCAGTATGAAGAAAATTAATGTCCATGAGGACCCACTGTAGCGCACTTTCAGGACATCAGGGACATCTCACAGTACTGGAGCCAGGGTCAGAGGGCAGGGAAGCATTTGTCATCTGTGCTTGCTTTTGTGGTGAGACCAGCTCTTTGGGTGCTGAGAGAATAGGACAGTAACGAGGAAGATCCTAAATATCCCCTGGTCTTGAGCCGTTATCATGAAAGTTCCCACGCAGAGGTTTAAGAGGGACACTAAGACAGATTGCTTGGGGTATGGACTTTATTAGAAGGGTTATTAAGGCCATGGGTGGTGGGCAGGCAGGCAAGCAACAGCATGGCAGGGGCTCTGAAGGGAATCAGGGCCAGCATGGCTGAAGTGAGAATCCTCTACATAAGCCTTCTGAGGATAGGGAGGTTTCATGTGAGACTCCTCTTCATAAGCCTTCTGAGGATAGGGAGGTTTCATGTACAAGCCAGCAGCCAGGCCTGATTCCCAGGAAGAAGTCAGGGAAAGGAGTGGAGAGCAAAATGTGGGGCCACCAATACTCTTTTGATGTAAATTCACTTCCCCAGGCAAGATCCCCTGGCACCTGAAAATCTGTTAGCATGTTTGTGGGTATCGTGACAGGGGAAGGAGCCTGCAGGGACCATGGCCAGAACAGCAGCTGGATTCTAGCATTATATTCTTACAATTAGTTGCCACTGATTCACGGCTTCCAGGCTCCTGTTTATCTTTGAAAAGAGAATAATAGAAACATTACAGAGCAAAAAGATTTTTGTTGCTCCTATTGTGTTGTTTGAATTGCAATAATTAGCAGTTTAGAGTTCATAAGTACTTGTCTTAGTTCACTGGGTGATTATATAACAAACTACCTAAGCTCAATGGCAGAAGATAGGACAAAGCAGAGACTGTGAAAGGGGAGGGGGGAGGTAGGTAACTCATCCCCATTAAGAACCCTCTCAATAAACAATTTACTTGTGAATGCAAAATACTCATAAGCTACTTGCCTCTTTTGTAAGATTTGTTTTTATTCTCTTCTCTCTCTCTCTCTCTCTCTCTCTCTCTCTCTCTCTCTCTCTCTCTCTCTCTCTGCCAGCAGATGCCAAAGAGGGTGTCAAGTTCCCCAGAACTGTCAAATTCCCAGCAGTTGTGAGCTGTCTGATGTGGGTCCTGGGAGCTGATCACTGGTCCTCTGGAAGAGCAGGAGACACTCTTAACTGCCCGGTTATCTCCAGCCCCCTGTCAAATTGCATTGGGAATTAGGTTTCCAATATGAACTCTGGAGGACACATTCAAACCATCACCATCGTGTGCATATTAAAATGAACACTTGATTTTGGAGGTGTTTTACTGCTTGTTTTTGTTCTTGTTTTGAAGTAAGGTCTTGCTACAGAGCCCAGACTGGTCTCAGACTCCCAGTTCTCCTGTAACTCTCCTGGCAGCAGTGAAGATACTTGAAGGGGGTATGGATGGTCCCTTTGGCTCTCAGATTTTTGAAACAATAGTTCCAAAGGAATTGAAATTTCTCCAGAAATCTCATACTGCAGGAACCTAAAGCTGACTCAGTCACCTGTGTCAGCCAAAGAAACTTGTCTTCCAAGAAGGCATCTCACACACTTCTGACAACTTGTCAGACACTTTGCAAGAGGTGAGTGACAAGCAGGACCACACCTTGACCAGGACAGCTTCATCACACATACCTCTTGCCCTCTGTTTAATCTAACTTTATATTAGTATCCCTGAAGGTGTGGTGGCCACAGTGCTTCTTTATTTGTTCCTCTTCCTGATGTGGCCTCATTAGATAACTCTCCTCTCCTCTGCTCTTCATTGTTACTTATCTCTTTAATTACCTCACTGAAAAATCATAGCTGAGCCTTGCTTGTTTGGACTGTCATGGTCTAGGCTCTGGTCCTTAGCACTCCCGTAACCTCCTGCCTCTGCTTCCTGAGTTTGGGGATTACAGTGTCTGGCCTAGGATGGAGCATCTGAAGCTATCGTTTTTTTTGTAGGGTAAAAAAAACAGTTGGTTATTACATCTTCTACCCAATAGGTGATTCTCTCCTCCTCCTCCTCTTCCTCCTCCTCCTCCTCCTCCTCCTCCTCCTCTCTCCTCTTCTTGTGATTTTTTTGGTTGTTTAAGATAGGGTCTCCCTGTAGTGCCAGCTGGCCTGGAACTCACTATGTAGACCAGGCTGTCCTCAGACTCAAAGAGATCCACCTTCCAAGTGCTGGGATTAAAGATGACACTACCATGCCTGGCTTCTTGATTTTTTTTTTTTGAGAGAGGGTCTTACACTGTAGCCCAGACTGGCCTAGGACTCACTATACAATCCTGGCTAGCCTGAAGCTCACAATGATCCTCTGCTTGGGCTTCTGAGTGCTAGGATTCTAGGGGTGAGCCCCACACCCAGCTTCATTATACACTCATTTTTGTTTGTTTGTTTATTTTGGTCTTTTTGAGACAGGGTCTCCCTGTAGCCCCAGCTGTCCTGGAACTGTATGTAGACCAAGGTGGTCTTGAACTCACAAAGATCCACTTGCCTCTGCCTCCCAAGTGCTAGGATTAAAGGCGTGCACCACCATGCCCAGCTTCATATTTTTTAATTTATTGTTTTTATTTTATATGTATGAGTGTGTTGCCTGAATGTGTGTAAGTGCTGTAAGTGCACGCATGTTGTGCAATGCCCACGGAGTCAGAATAAGGTGTTTGAGTCCCCTGGAACTGAAGTTACAGATGATTGTTAGCCAGCGTATAGGTGCTGGGAATAGAACCTGAATCCTCTGCAAGAGCGTCTGGAGCTCTTAACTGCTGAGCCACCTCTCCAGCCTCACCCACTCTGAATCTTGTAAGGTACGTATTATCATCAAGTCATTTTCCACATGAGCGACCAGTGGGAAAAGGAGCTTAAACCTGCCAAAGGAGCCAGACAATTGCTGCCTGCCAGGAGCTAATCAGCCTGGCTCCATCTCCTGGCCTGATTCTTGGGCAGCGTGCCCATTTGAGAAGCTGAAGAACACTTCTCTCCTCCAGGAAGGAGAGGTCTTGTAAAGAGAAACTCTGATCTCTTGGGAGATTAGGCTTAAGATAATCAAAAGCAGGAAAATGTCTTTGACAAGATAGCTTGACCATAATATTCAGATAGCATGTTTCAGTTTGTCAGTGAAAAAAAAATCTATTTACCTCAAAGGAAATAAGAGAATTTCAAAAAGACTGAGAGAGAGAGAGAGAGAGAGAGAGAGAGAGAAAGAGAGAGAGAGAGAGAGAGAGATTAGAGAGAGATTATTCATGAGTCAGATGAGTGGCCGTGGCCTGAACACAGATCCAGATTGCCCCAAATACCTCATCCCAATATGGTAAGTTTCAGGACATTTTAAGTAACAAAACAAAATCATAAACATACTTTAGAATACAGTGATGAAATGTGGGCCAGGCACCTGTGAGAGGCCTCCGGTGATATCTGAAGACATTCTTGGCTTCTGGGCTGGTGGAAGTTTCGAGATTTGTTTGTACATCAGCAGATTTACTTCACAGTCACAGGATGTTAGGTCTCACACAGAGGTGGGCACTGAATGGCTATTCAGGAACGTAAAGATGGCCCAAGGTACCCTGTCTCCCAAACCGTAACATTTTAGTTCTCCCCAATCACAGAGGTTGGTTTGTTGTTTGAGACAGGGTTTCACTATGTCAAGGCCAGCATGGACCTTTCTACAGACATGAGGCTGGCTTTGAAATCATGAAGGTTCACCTGCTTCTGTCTCTTGGGTACTGGGGTTAAAGGCATGTGCCACCATACCTAGCAATCATAGAACCTTTTTTTTTTTTTTTTTTTTTTTTTTTTGGTGTTTCTTCTTGTTGACCTGGAACTCTACTATGTGAGACCAGGCTGGCCTTGAGCTCACAGAGATCCTCCTGCCTCTGCTTACCAAGTGCACAGGTGTGGCTTTTTTTCTGGGAACCCCACTTTGCAGGGTATAACATATGAGCAGTTCATCCTAGGCCATGTGTGATGGAGCACACCTGTGATCTCAAAACTTGAAAGCCAGAGGCTGAAGAAAAATGTGTCAAGGTGAGTGATCTGTAATTCAAAGCTCTCTAGGTGGGTGAACTGCTGAGCTGCAAACCCCAACTCTAGGCACTGTGCCAAGTGGCTCAGGTGTTATTTCCTTACACCACCAGTATTCAGAAGTAGAAACCGTCCCGGGCCTTTGTAACAGCTCCAGCCCACCTGACAGTGTTTTGCCTTCGTCTGATGTATGCCTGATGCTTATCAAGCCCAGAGATGGTTGTTAACCTCCATGTGGGTGCTGAGAACTGAGTCCAGGACCTCTGCAAGAGCACCTAGTCCTCTTAACCAATCTTAAGCAATCTCTCAAGCACCCATAAATTCTTTTATTAATTAGACTAAAACCTTAAGAGGGGCCCTATTCTCATTGTATTAATAGGATATACTTAGTGATAGGAGAGACAGACGCTGCATACACAAAGTCATGGTCACTGTGCAACACCATAGTCATTTGTGTATGCAACTGGCCCAGGAACAGATCTGAGTTTTCATCTACAGTCAAGTCCATTACCAACAAGGGCCAGCATTCTCCGAACAGTGGTTGGGGACTGTATTAGTCAGGGTTCTCTAAAGAAACAGAAGCAACAGGACGAATATATAACTATATACAATTTATTGATTTGCTCACGTGACGGAGCGCCAACAGTAGCACCGAACTGGAAAGGCAGGGAATCCAGGGAAATGCTCAGGTCTCAAGGCTGGTGTCTCAGTAGTCCCATCTAGTGCTGAAGGCCCGAATGGATTCCAGGAGATTGCCGGTTTCAGTACACAGCTGGGATACGAAAGGTTGAATCACAGCAGCAAGACAAAGCTCACCAGATGAGAGAAGTGAGCCACAGGAGTGAAAAAGGGACCAGCTCCCGCTGCACGTGGGGCCTTAATACTGCTGCTAGGCAGAAGGTAAACACGCACATTTGGGGTGGGCCCATCCAGGTTGAGGTCGTCCAATCAGAAGACCCCTTTCTCTTATTTTTTCCTTATCCAGTCAAGTTGACCACTCCAGGATTAATCATCACAGTTACCCCTTGTCAACTTGAACCATAAATAGCCTCTCCTTATGTTATGCTTAAATGTCAATTGCAAACAGTGGCAGGGTCATAATTCCACCTAACATGTTATAAGTATCTCATAACGTGCAAGAGCAAAAGAATTATATCTTAGAGTAGGTGGTAATTTCCTTGAGAAGAACTTAGTCTTTCAGATCTAATAACCTAAAAAGGACAACACTGTAACACTTATCCACAGTTGCACATTCAAAAGGGAACACAACAAGTATCCACTTAATATGCATATATATTAGATACATATATATAATATATAATAAACAGCACATTGCCATCTTGTTTATATCTAAATATCTAAAATATTAACAAAGTTAATATCTATTATAATACTGTTTCTGCAACTGGTCCTTGGCCTCAGCTGATATTTATTGACTACCTTCTTCTACGACCATTCTGTATTTCCTCCACCATCAGCAAGCACTTCTGCAGGTCTTGGCTCTTTCCCTGGAGGAGTGACCCATACCTTCATCCCTGAAGGGGTCTGGGCATTTTATTGTCCTGTCTGGTTTATGTTGTTGGAGTTTCCATTGACCTTAATCATAGGACATGGTAGCACCAGAAGCACCCTAAGCATCTCCTGCCTTCCAGACATAATCTTCCTTGCCCCCATTGTGGAGAAAAGTCCAAATTTCCCCCTGGTAGCTGGATCAATCACTCTCCTACTACTGTTATTCATTCCTTAGCCTGTTGGCTTAAAGGCAGTAAAAGCCCAAAGTGGCCAGGGGGAAGTCTTAGCTTCCAGTCAATGGAACTGTTTGCTGTTCTCCTGGCAAAGCACTCCCCCCTTTGGAGCCAAAACATCTAGACCAGCAGAACACAAGAGTCGTGGGTACAGGAAGCAAAAATTTCCTACTGGGTCACAAGGGTGAAAGTGAGTGGAATCATTCCACTTCCACCCTGGGTTCCTGGACCATGAATTCTGGCTATAGGGAGAAACATTACCATATAGTGGGGCTGATCAAAGCATATACTGCTTGCTGGAGAACCTTGCCCCAGCCCTCCAGGGTATGCTACCTAATTGGTGCTGTAACTGTGTCTTCAAGAGGCCATCTCCATCGTCCTATCAAGCCAGCTGCTTCTGGGTGGTGGGGAACATGGTAAGACCAGTGGGATACCATGACCATGGGCCCACTGTCGCACTTATTGGCTGTGAAGTGAGTTCCTAGGTCAGAAGTAATAGCTGTGAGGAATACCATGACAGGGGATAAGGACATTCTGAAGTCCCTGGATGGTCAGTTTTGGCAGAAGCATTTACGTGCAGGAAAGGCAAACTCCATAACCAGATAAGTATCTATTACTGTAAGGAAAAACGCTGTCCCTCCATGCCATGATGGAATGGGTCCAATGTAGTCAACCTCCACCAGGTTGCTGGCGGGTCACCCCGGGGAATAACACAATATCGTGGGGCTCAATGTTGGTCTCTGCTGTTGGCAAATCTGGCACTGACAGCAGCTGTAGCCAGATCACCTTGGTGAGTGGAAGTCCATGCTTTTGAGCCCATGCATAACCTCCATCTCTGCACCATGACCACTTTGTTCAATGGGCCCATTGAGCACAACAGGGAATAGCTGGAGAAAGAGGCTGACTATCCACAGAACGAGTTCATCCGATCTACTTGATTATTAACTCATCCTCTGCTGAGATCACCTTTCCAATGAGATTTACATGAGACAAAAATATCTTCATAATCCTTTGACCATTCACAGAGAGCTCTATCCACATATTCTCTTCCCCAAATGTCTTTCTCAAAAAATTTCCAGTCATGCTCCTTCCAAAGTCCCTGACCATCCAGCCAAATGATTGGCTACAGCCCTGAATCAGTATAAATGAATGAACCTCTGGCCATTTCTCTCCTTCCAGGCAAAAATGCGTAACCATGGTGCACTGCCCAAAATTCTGCCCAACCTGTGAAGACTTTCCTTCACACAGTGTCCTTTAGGGTTTTTTTCAAGAAAAATAGGCTGTAACTGCTGCAGCTGTCCACCTATGGGTGGTGCCTGCGATAGCACAGAACCATCAGTAAACCCAGGCCCTAGTCTTCTCTTCCTCAGTTCAACTGATTCATCAGGACACACTCCATGATACCATAGCATGCTTAAGCAAGGAGGCATTGTAACAGGAGTGGAACAACATAGGCATTTGGGCAATTCTTCATATACATTGCTTGTGCCCTAAGGGCCTGCCAGGCACTGTCACTATGTACCAGTTCATTTGATAATGGATGTTGCTGTGCACTCCTCCTTTATGGTCTTGTGGGTCAGATAACACCCAGCTCATGATGGGCAGCCAGGTCGCATGGTGACTTGGTGGCCATTGTCAAACGTTCAGTTTCCACTAAGGCCCAATAGCAGGCTAAGAGTCTGTCTTCAAAAGGAGAATGGTTTGTTTGCAGATGAAGGTAGAAGGCCCTTGCTCCAAAATCCCAAGGGCCTCCACTGTGATTCCCTATGGGAGCCTGCCACAGACTCCAGACAGCATCTCTATCTGCCACTGATACCTCAAGCACCATTGGTCTGCTGGACCATATGGCCCTAGGCAGAGCAGCCTGCACTGCAGCCTGGACCGTTGAAGAGCCTTTTCTGTTCCAAGCCCCTCTAAAGTTTGCTCTTCCTTTACCTGATATATGGGTTAAGTAACACACCCAGAATGAGGAATGCTGCTGCCAGAATCCAAAAAGGGCCCACCAAATGTTGTGTCTTCTTTCTTGGTGGAGGGAGGGCCAGGTGCAGCAACTTATTCTTTACCTTAGAGAGGAATGTCTCTGCATGCTCCACACCATGAACTCTTAGAAATTCACCGAAGGTAAGAGTGGCCGATGAATTTTAGTTAGGATTTTATTTTCCATACCTCTCCATGGCACATGTGCTTGTTACGCAACAAGTCTAGATAATAGCTGCTACCTCTTTTCACTGTGTCCAATCAGCATAACATCACATATAGTGGACCGCGAGGTGTGATATTTTTTGTGGAGAGTCAGGGTGATCAAAATCCCTTCTAAATAGTTATGGCACAAAGCTGAAGAGTTAACATAACCCTGAGGTAAAGACAGTAAAAGTATACTTACTGTGGCCTTGCTCAGCTGAAAGCTAAATTGCTTCTGGTGGTCCTTTATGAACCGGTATTGGGAAGAAAGCATTGGCCAGGTCAATAGCTAGCATACCATGGGTACCAGGAGATGATTAACTGCTCAAGTAGGACACCACATCGTACAATTCACCTGAAAACAAACAGAACTAACAGTGCCACGGCTGCAATTGGTTCACTACATGGTTGAGTTTTCGGATAGTCAAATCTGCCATTCTCCTGAATTGATCCTCATCTGTACTTTCTGCAACAGGCCAAATTGAGAGTTAAATGCAGTGATGTGGTAGGAATACACCCTCTGCACTCTTTCAAATCCTTGTGTGGGTGGCATAATCTCTGCATATCCCTCCGGGATACCTGATACTCTTTTTTGTTTTTGGTTAACTATATTTTCCCGTGGTAGAGGCAACAAACCAATGGTTCAATTTGGCCTTTCCCCACCAATAGTCCTCCTCAACTCATTCCACAGGTCAGAGTATACGCAGCTGTGCGGCGATTCTTTTCCAATTACTATATATCTAATACTATCTCCCATTCTATACATTCTGGGACTTGGGGGGACAATAACCACAGGATGAGTTCTTGGACCCATGGGCCCACTGTGAGACAGGACTTCAGACCAAAACTCAAATTTACACCTTATATGACCTCCATTAGGTCCCCTTACTATTAAGCTGGAGGGCACACAATGTCTTTTTAGAGGTCTCCCTGGGATAGTGGTCATACTCAGAACCGAGTATTTCCAATAGGCACTCTGAAAAGTCTTATTATTTCCCTTTTTCCCCAGTGTAACAGTTACCCTAGTAAAAAGGCCTCAAGGTCCCTCTGGGGAATGGACAGGAGGAAAGGTCAAACAGCATATACATCTTTGGTTTAGTGACAAGGTTCCTTCCCTCACTGGAACCTCAGCCACCCTTTTTCATGTCAAGGTGTTACTGGTTCTGATGAACTGTCCTCAAGTCTGGAAACTTGGTTAACTGGGCGAGATTCGGGCTGACACTGTCAATACCTCCTTAAATCATTGTTGACTTCCTGTCATTTTGTTCTAGAGCTTTTCTCTTATACAAATCAAAATAAATAAATTAGTAGTCTTCTTATGGCTAATTTTGGTTCCTGGAATGCCATGCATTAAAATAGCGCATGTTCCAAAGATAATTGTGGGTCATGCCATTATATGGCATTGTTATTGCTCTTTGCCACACGCATTATTGATAACTATGGGTAACTATGGCCTCATCTGGCCTATCTGATGATTTCAAGTGCTTGCCGACCTGATGCCTACCCTCGGTCCTGTTAAAACCTATTACGTGTACATTTAATTTATGCAAGCGAGCAAACACTTCTCTAACTGTAGATCTGGCATAAGAAATAGAGCAAAACAAAAGCTCTGTCAATATGTTCTGCGTGATCACTCCATGTACAATTGTCTGCTATTCGTTATAAAGGATCAGGTGAAAAGGCATGGTCCTCTGGGTCTTCGGAATATTTGTAAGAATTGTTGGTTTTACACTTCGAATTCACTCGAGCATTGCCCATCTTGTTGCCTTGACCCTACAATCCTTTCATCAATACTAGCCAAGGAAATAATAGCATCCTCTAACTCGCTGTTAGTAGTTTTATAGCTTTTTTTTCATCATAATTTAGTATTTTACTATATTAAATAAAATCTTTAACACCTTGTTTTAATCCGCTCGATTGCTTCTCATGTTAATAATCCTTATGAATCTCTAGCACAGTTTGGGTGTCATAATCTATATAACTCAGATGATGACAGTTATTCTATATTCCTTCCACCATATCCCACACCCTTATTCTCTTTTTGTCTGAATACATATGTTTAGTTTTGTGGTATATGTACTTCGGTGGACACTTTTCTCTATTCTCTTGAGTTTGTATTTGTTATGTTGAGGATGTTGGGTAGGACTGTCTGAGGGGGGGTTAGTTTTGGGGGTGGGGGGCGGGTTGCCAGGGTGTGGGGGTTCTGCTGGGGTGGGGTTTTGTCAGATCTCAGACTGGGGTTTCATTCTTCTGGTTCTCCCCACTCTCTCCGTTCAGGGTTAAATTTCCCACCCGTGCTCTCCTTTACTGCTGACCTTTGGTGGCTGGGATATTTGTGTTGTCTCTGTCCTAGGGCTCCAGTGGCTTTCTCCCTTTAGCTCTTTGGGCTGCTGGAGGACGCGTCTCTTCAGAGCCTTGGACTTCACTGTTGTTTCCATCCGAGCTGGTCATTTTTCTCCCTGCGTCCTTCTTTTCCTCTATTCTTTATCGAGCACCTGGCCTAGGCCACGGCACAATCATTATTTTCCTGATTTTTCTGCAATTTCTCGAACGTTTTATATATAGAGTCACTAAATTCCTTGCTTCTCACAAGAGGTGAGTTAGGTGAGTCAAATGGATCTATCTTCATAATTAGATCAAATAGTCTGCACCAAGGATTATCATTCCTCTTCATGCCACCAGGAGAGCCTTCAGTAACTCTAGGCTTCATTGGGTTGGAGAGCTGGCTCCAGAGGCTACCAAGCCCACTAAAGAAATTCATCCTTTCAATTCTGTTTCTCTAGAACCACTCCTGGTACCAAAATCTGTATTAGTCAGGGTTCTCTAAAGAAACAGAAGCAACAGGACGAATATATAACTATATACAATTTATTGATTTGCTCACGTGACGGAGCTCAACAGTAGTGCTGAACTGGAGAGGCCGGGAATCCAGGGAACTGCTCAGTCTGCAAGGCTGGATGTCTCAGTAGTCCCAGTCTAGTGCTGAAGGCCCAAATGGATTCCAGGAGATCTGCCGGTCTCAGTACACACTGGGATCCGAAAGGTTGATCACAGCAGCAAGACAAACTCACCAGATGAGAGAAGCGAGCCACAGGAGAAAAAGGGACCAGCTCCCGCTGCCGTGGCCTTAAATACTGCCTGCCTGCAGAAGGTAACACCCACATTTGGGGTGGGCCATCCAGGTTGAGGTGGTCCAATCAGAAGACCCTTTTTCTCTTATTTGTTCCTTAGTCCAGTCAAGTTGACACCCAGGATTAACCATCACAGGGACCAATGAATAGCAAACTCAACATGAGGCCTCCTTTCTTTAGGGGGCTTCCTAACTCTGGACCCTACCCCTAGGATATACTTAGCCATGGAAAGAGACACCAGACACACTCTGGCCATCACCAGCTCATGGTCCTGAATCTGTGGTCCCATGACCTGAAGGAAATGCCTTAAAGAGGGGTGGCTGGTACAGAGGCCAATTTCTCCATCTCCTCTACCACCAGCAGGATGGTAACTGTGCCCTGGTCTCACAGGACCAGTCACCAGCTCCCACAGGCTCACAGAACTGCTTTCTTTTTCGATGAAAGGGCCTTAATGACCTTATGCTGTAAATCGCATACCTGAGCTTTTAGCTTCTCATCTATAACTCACAGGTATGTACTTTGGCTTCTCAGCACACTGTGTCCTCGTGGTCAGTTTTCAGTGATGCCAAAATAGCCAGTTTACATTCTCAGCAGCTACTCCACTTCTTTCTTCATGGAGTTTCCACTAGGACCTTGGCAATCTTTCCTGGCAATTCAGGGGTCTAGTCTACCTGTCCTCGGTTTTTCACCCTGAAGTTCCACCCTGCCAACTACTCCAGAAGTGAGGTCCAAGCTCCAATACCAGGAAAAGAATAAGGTCATGTATGGCCAGGAGGTGAAAGGGCTTTTGAGGAGCTACAAACAAGTAAGACATATTTTATTCACAGACACAAAGGATTCTAGGCAGGCCACCACAGCAGGCACACGTTGACATACACAAGCCACACACAGGCTGGGCCAGACAGACACATAGACCAGCGGCTCAGAGGCCACAGTGGAGGTAAGCACACAGACCTATAGATGGATCCATGCAGACAAGCTGGTGAAGGTGGAGGGCTCAGACCTCTGACCTCAAGGCCATATTTATACAGAATCACACAAAAGTGGCATTCTGCCCAAACCAGTTATATAACAGATTATACCACTATTTACTTGCGGGCCCCCAAGACATCTGGTGTCAGCCATTTTGTGCTGACTCATAACCCTTCCTGTCTAGCTTTAACCATCTTGGCCCATGCCAGAAACCCATATCAGTGCCATGTTGTCTAAACATAAACAGGCCCTTATGGCCTTTTGTTCCCTGCAGCCATCCCTCAGCTTCCCAGCTCAGCCTGTTGCTCCCAAGTTCTGAGTGATCTCATTTCATGTCCAATATTATTTCAGATAGTCATCTGAGACTTTGTCCTCAGTCCCAGGGCCACACAGTTGGCCCTGGCATTGCCCAAGGCCACTGGATCTGTGGAGGTCTGCTGTCCCCAGCAGTGGATTATGGCAAATTCTGCTGGGAGCTAGAATGTCTCCAGGAGTCTGGCTATAAGGGGCCCATTAATGATGGGGTACCTTTAGTGGTGAGGTGGACCATCTCACTATCAGTAGACAGGCTGCCTCAACAGTGCTGGTGGTCCATGAGGTGTGGTCCATGAGGCCTGGCTGCCGAGTGCCTCCACCATTTCTGGGCAGAAGTGAGAAGGACTCCCAGAGGAAGCAGAAGTGGTAAATGTTGCTGGGTTTAAGGTGGGGCTGAGGGCTGGGGTCCAAGAGAAACAGGCAGGAAACCTTAGTACATGAGGTGCAGGGAGGGCAAGGGAGGAGTGACCAAGGAGGTATGAAGGCCATGCGGAGAGTGCACTGTGATGGGCTGGAGAAGGGTAAGTCTGAGAGCTTCCTGGGTGAGCTCAGCCACTACTGCCAGCGCCCTCCAACATGGCTGCCATACAGACAGTGGGGTCAGGCTGTTTGGGAGAAATGCCACCGCCCAGTATGAGTACTCAATGGGTTGGGCTAAGGGCCCTGTGGCCCTCCCAACTTTTCTTCTGTAAAGAGGTGGAAAGGGAGTGAAGAGTCTGGGAGAGCCAAGGTAGGGGCAGCCAGGAGGACATCCTAAGGAGAGAGAGGTGGACGATGGTGGGATAGAGCCAAAGTAGGGGCAGCCAGGAGGGATCCTAAGGAGAGAGAGGTGGACGATGGTGGGATAGAGCCAAAGTAGGGGCAGCCAGGAGGGATCCTAAGGAGAGAGAAGTGGACGACGGTGGGATAGAGCCAAAGTAGGGGCAGCCAGGAGGGCATCCTAAGGAGAGAGAAGGGGTGTCTGATGATGGCAGGGTGGGAGAGAGGCCCCGTGGGGGTCTCCTTAGCTCCCTGGTACAAGGGTTTAGTTGTAATAGCAAAATTAGGGATCCAGTGAAAGAAGAAGCCCACCAATCTTAGAAAAGAGAGGATGTGGTCTGCTACCTCTGGAGGCTGGAGGTCTCATATGGCATTGACTAGATCTGGCTTCAGAGTACTGGAAGAGTATGTTAGGACCAGATTCAAAGGAGGAGAGTTCTCAGGCCAAGGCTTGGCTGGAGACCTGGTTTTCAGGTCCTCCTAGGAAGGCAAAAGGAAGTATGAAGAGCACAGTGAGAAGGCCAGGACAGTGAAATGGGAGACTGAGGTTTACTGGTTAGGGTGGAGGTCCTGAACTAGGTGCCAGAGGGCTTATGAACTGGAAGAATGGGGGTGTTACAGGGTTAGTTAGTGGGGAAAGGGGCCCCTGGGATATGAGGCAGGTAATGGTAAGCTTGAGCCTATGGCAGTGGGTTTCAGAAATAGGAAACAGGCCTGGAAGGAAAAGAAGCAGGGTTCTTGAGGCGTATCAGTACTGGCAGGTGGTGAGAGGTGATTACTAGAATGAGACTGTCCCAGACCTGAAGGTCAACAAGATCAGGGAGGGCAGGGTCCAGACAATCCAGGGTGGGAGAAACAACTAAGGATGTCATGGCCCAGGAGGGGCACTGGACAGACAGACATGATTAAGAAGGAACAGGTGAAAAAATGACCTATGAGGACACAGGGGAGAGATAGAGGCTTTTTGGGAAAAGGGGGTTCCCATCCACTCCTGTGACATAAATTGATGAAGGAACTGTAGGTCTGGAGTGTGAGGTCAGTACAGAAAGGTAGCCCAGCTATCCAACAGGAAGGAGATGGACTTACCCACTACCTGGAGCATTAGCCTGGGCTAGACCAGGGTCAGTGGGGGTCTCCAAATCTGGTTGCCAGCCATCAGTCCTCTGCAAGGCCAAGGAATTCAAAGGTTGGAGGGGATTGGGGTGCCCAGAGCAATGGGGTCAGACCACTGTGGCATGGCACAGAGGACAAGCCCACATCTGGGCACTCAGACTTCAAATGGCCAAGCTGCCGGCAGAACTCTGGCACAGAGAGCACAGCATGGTGGATGGCTTGGAGTTTGGGCAGTTTCTAGCCCAGTGACCTCCTTTGCCATGCTTGAAGCAGGCTCCTGGTGGAACGGACTTAAGCTGGGCCCCTGTGGGATGGGGCTGGTCAGAGCCCCCCGTGTCCCACTGTGGGAATGCCATTGGCCTCAGGGCAGCTACCAGGGCTTGGGCATGGAGCGTAGGCTTTTGTTGTAGCAGAGCCTGTCAGGAGGACTCAGCTCCCTCCTCTTGGCTGTTAAATACTTTAAATGCGATTTTCATCAAATCCTGCACCACAGGAGTCTGGGGACCATCCTTGGCCTTTTTACATGTTTTTTTGCCTGATATCTGGAAAGATATAAAGATAGATAAAGTGAGAAGCCCAAGACCATGGCCACTGTTGGGGAGGCAGGGTCGAGGTGAGCTTTAAGTATGGTTGTCCTGGGGCTGGAGAGATGGCTCAGTGGTTCAGAGTGCCAACTGCTCTTGCAGAGGACCCAGGTTCGATTCCCAGCACCCATATGGTGGCTAAGAACTGTCTTTAACTCCAGTTCCAGGAGAATTCAACACCCTCTTCTGACCTCCGAGGCATTGCATGACACAGATGCACCAACCTACATACAGACAGTACACTCATACACATAAAAAAATAAGTAATAATAAAAGTTTTTAAAGTATGGTTGTCCTTAATAAATTCTGAGTTGCAGAAGGAAAAAAAGGGGGGCAGGGGAGGTATTTTCCCATATCTACAGCAGACAGGAAATAGACTTAGATCAAGCTCACCAAAATTGATTTCATTTGACCGTCCCATGTGATCCCTTGAAGTAAAACCTAATTTTACTGTCCACAGGTTGCACAATACTGAGAATCTGCAGCTGTGGAATAAGGATCCAATAATTAATTTTGGCGATTGCAGATTTATAAAGGTTGTGATGAACAGAGGCACATACATGGAAATGCTTTAATTTGGAAGAAACACCTTACGTTTGAGATGTCATTTACAGCATGCAGCCCCAACCAGCTTCCTTGCATTCTCAAGGCTGAGGTGGCCAAACTGGCCAATGCAGGTTCTCTTTCATGCTGTTACCAAACATTTTATAATAAGTGATGGAAAACAGAATTATATACGGTTTCATGAAGGAAGAAGCTAAAGAATAGGGAGTCAGAAGACATTCAGTCCTACTGAGGCAGTGCAAAACAAAAATAATTCAGCAATTGACGATATCAAAAGCATGAAGTTGGGTTAGGAGAATGGTATTTAGGAACCTAGGATGAGAGAGGAGGGCAGAACCACAACATACAGTGTTAGGGAAAACCTGTGTTGGCCATAGCATAGGCCAGGACAGTAGCGCATATAATAAAAATACCTTAAAACAGTTAATTTGGAAGAAACACCTGACATAATTTGGAAATCAAATTAAGTCTAACAGATAACTTAAAGAATTTGGGTTCATTTTGGCCTTTGAATATGAGTTAGAAATGCCACTCTACCAAAGAATCTCTCGAGAGGCCAAAAACTGTGGAGGAAAAGCCTTAATAAAAGAACATTACATCAAGGAAAAAGTACAGAACACAACACAGAGACAGTGACAGAGATAGATTGACACGTCGGGCACGAGCATACTCCCATGGGACTGGAGACCAGTGGCTCCTAGGTCAGATCCTCTCCCACTTTTATTCCCAGTTAGGGGATTTCCACTGCGGTTACAGTGACCCTTTCTCTGATTGGTGGGGTCTTGGTGGTGGCAGACCAGGCAGTCTTTCATTGGATCAGTCCACCTGTTCTGCACCCCTCTGTTTGAAACAATGGTTGTGTTTAGCAGTGTGAAACCCCTTGGAGAGTAATGGGCTCCTTAGGGCATGAGAAGCACTCCTACAGGGCTGGGAAAATTCATCCTGACCTCAGGTAGCTCTGGGAACTAATAACTCAAGGTGGGAGGGTGTAACTGTGGGAACCAGACCTGCTTCAACTAGAGTTGCTCCTGCATGGTTAACCCTTTCCTTTTGATTAACTTCTTTCTGAACTGGTCCTAACAAATATAATAGGTTTTGTGCACAATATAACCTTGAAGTGGCCACTTTTTGACAGACACATGAAACCGTTAACACACAGATAGCTTGGACAGACACATGACTTAATCACATAAATATACTGATCAATTATCATAGTTAAACTACAAGGGGGCCAGCTTTAACCACAGGAGCCTGGCTCACAGCAGCAAAAGTTTGCCAAAGGGCAAGTTAGTGTGGGCTGAGTGCGGACAGCAGATCTGTCTTGCAGCACGGCTCACCTCTGTCTCTAACGAGTATTGGGTTTAACTGCTAATTTAATGAAACAATAAAAAATACCAAAAATGGCATTTGTTAAAAGCCAGTAGCAGGCTGGAGAGATGGCTCAGCAGTTGGGGGCACTGACTGCTCTTGCAGAGGACCCAGGTTCAATTCCAAGCACCAACATGGCAGCTAAGAAACATCTTTAAGCTGGGCATGGTGGCAAATGCCTTTAATCCTAGCAGAGGCAGGTGGATACCTGTGAGTTCAAGGCCAGCCTGGTCTGCGGAGTGAGCTCCAGACCAGCTGTGGCTACAGGGAGACCCTGTCTAAAAAATAAAAAAATAATAATAATAAATAAAAATAAAAGCCAGTAGCTTAAGCAGTGATCCTGTGAAAACATTAACTATACCCATACAAAGGTTAAAATGGAAAAAGGATTTTAATTAGAAACAGATGAAAACACTGTGATAAAATTGTAAAACTCAAATAGTGATGCCGGGCTGGTGGAGCACGCCTTTAATCCTAGCACTTGGGAGGCAGAGGCAGGCGGATCTTTGTGAGTTCAAGGCCAGCCTGGTCTACAGAGTGAGTTCCAGGACAGCTGGGGCTACAGGGAGGCCCTGTCTCAAAAAGACCAAAAACAAACAAACAAACAAACCTCCAATAGTGGAGATTTTTAAGATTACTTTGTTAATCTGCCAGGTTAATACATCCATGCCATGTGGTTGGATCAAAATGGTAACCCTGCTCATTTGAATCAGGCTTCTGAATGGAGGAGAAGCAGAGATGGGGGGACAAGAGGGAGGTACGAGACAGAGGGGAGGGGGGGAGATTCTGGAAAGCCTGCATGTAGCCAGTTTAGAAAAAAGAAAAAAGGGCTGGAGAGATGGCCTAGCAGTTAAGAGCACTGACTGCTCTTGCAGAGAACCCGGGTTCGATCCCCAGCACCTACATGGTGGCCGAGAACCGTCTGTAACTCCAATTCCAGGAGAACTCCAGTTCCAGGGGAATCCGACGCCCTCTTATGACCTCCGCGGCATTGCACGACACGGGTGCACAGACTTTCATGCAGACAGTACATTCATACACATAAATAAGTAAATAAAAAAATTTTAAAAAGAAAAAAATTCTGTGTGTCTGATGGGTAGGCTTTGATCCAGAGTTGCCCATCTCCAAGCCTGGAGAGCATGGAGTGCAGAAGAGCATCCTCCAATGTACCCGAGACCTGGCAGTGCGGAAGGCATGAGGGGGACTTGGGATGGAGGTCTCCAATCCAGCCAGGCCCTTCACCACAAAACCTGGCTCTGCAATCTTCCCCCAGAATAGCAGAAACAGGAGAGCTTGCCCCGGCCTTGCTACAGCTTTCAGGCAGGAGCTCTGGACAGCAGGAATGAGGCAGCTGGAAGTGGACATAACCCCAGTCAGAAGCCAGATGCATCGGGAAAGGAAAGGGGTGTCCCGGAACGTTCATGGGCCCTGGGACCCTCGAGCCAAGGAAAAATAACCCCTCTTCCAGTAAGGGCACCAAGATAAGAGATAAAGGAGATAAAGGCCAAATCCACCTGAATTAAAAGTAAACAAAGGCCTAGCGGTTAAGAGCCCCGACTGCTCTTGCAGAGGACCCGGGTTCGATCCCCAGCACCCACATGGCGGCTGAGAGCCGTCTCAAACTCCAATTCCAGGAGAACTCCAGTTCCAGGGGAGTCCGACACCCTCTTCTGACCTCCGCGGCGTTGCACGTCACGGGTGCACAAACTTGCATGCAGGCAGTACATTCATACACATACGGAAATAAATAAAATTAAAAAAAAAAAAAGTAAACAAAGTCAGGCATTTATTCTGGGAAATACACTCTCTCAGGCGAATCCATGGCCCTTTAGGATGAAGGACCATGAGAAAGCATGCATCTTGGGGGTAGGGGGGAGGGCCTTTTATAGGTCAGGGGAAGTGAGATGGTGACATGTTGGAATCTGGGCAATTGGGCCAGGTCAGGGGCCTGAAGGTGGGTCTCTGATCCGGAGGGCTCATGGAAATCTGGCAAATGCAAGCTCCTGACTGGAAAAGAAGGGAGGGTCCTTCTGGTCTACGCCATCTTGGCTTTCCATCCTGGGCCCTGACCTAACAGTTTCTACGGGGACAGTGTAATTCCAGAGCTTCCGGACCTGCTTGCGTAACTACATGTTGCTTGGAAGTAAATCTACATCAAAGGGTGCCACATCCTGCTCCCCAGCCTGAAATCAGGGGGCTCGGCTTGCTGTGACCCTCCCCCATTCTCAAAAGGCCTAAGAGAGGCCCCCTACTCTACCACGTGTGCTGATTCTCTTCAGGAACCCCACCATGCTGTCTGAATCTGGTGCTGGGACCTGAACTCTCCTCAGAGCCCCCACCAAGCTGTTGTCCCTCTGTTTGTCCATGGTGTTAGTAACTAATAAACCCCTTAGTCCCCAACAATCTATCTTGGTGCTCTCCTGAACCACTTGCCCTATCCGAACCTAACACCCAGCACAGCTTTCTTCAAGGACATCCTTTTCACAAAATCCTCTGCCTTTTCTGTCTACTTTTTCAATCTTAGAGTGTGATAGAGGCCACAAAATCTTTTTTAAAAAATTATTTTATTGTGTGACCATGAGTTTCAGACTATCCATTGAAGTCTGGAGGGCTCAGCTATGTGCACACAGTGAAGACAATGACTGACTCAACCAATAGCCTGTAGGTTAGCAGGGGTTGCTATAGTTGTCCTGATCCATCTGTCTTCATCTGCAGTTGTCTTTTTCTTCATCAAATGGGGACATGGACATATTTCTGGTTATTTTCTTCTTGGTCTGCCTTTCTTTGCATATGTAATATTTATAAATTTTCCTTAAGTCATTTAACAGCTTAATTTTCATTTTCTCTGTTATTAAAATTGATAACAAAAAAATTATTTTATTATTACGTGGGGCACCCATATACTGTTAGGTTATGGCACGCTCCCTCAAATGAATAGCACTCTGGATAAAATTTACTTCAGGCTAAGCTCAAATGAAAATAGAGCCTGCACTGAACTGTGTCTGGCCAGGGCATTTAAGGGAGCAGGTAAGAACTCAGGTAGGGCCTGGGGGAAACGTGTTAAGTAGCAAGTCTTCCATCAGAGGGGTGGAAGATTCTTGAGTATTTGGTGATGGCCTGCTGTTCCATAAGCAAAGGCAGCTGGTAGGTCAAGTTCCTGGCACCAGCCTTGAATGCATTTCAAATGGATTCTGGGTCTTTGTGGAATTCATACCCTAACATACACTGTGGCATATATGTGAAGGTCAGAGGACAACTTTGTGGAGTTGATTTTCCCCTTCCATCTTTGACATAGGTTCTGAGTGTCAAAGTCAGGTCATCAGAGTTTAACACAGGTGCCTATATACGCTGAGCTACCTGGCTGGCCCCACAAAATTCTTTGGACATATTTTTGACATTTTTTTTTTAGAAAAGCATAGGACAAGTTGTTATCTCCACTAGTCTGGCAGGAGTTATGTATATGAGAGCACAATGTGGTTGTGGCCCTTTCTCAATGAAGAAGAAACAGACAGACAGACAGACAGACACACACACACACACACACACACACACACACACAGGAGTCACACATAACCATAGGTTGGACAGCCTACTTTGAAACAAAAACATAAACATACTGGCAAATATTTTGATGGCTTTGTTTTTACACACAGTTGGCTCATAATGGGGCTGCTGCTGTGCCACAGAGATTAAGCTACAGTCACACTTGAGTCTGTGTGTCCTCAGGTGACAATCTGCAGAAACATGCCTGCCCCCTTACAAGGATGACTATGCAGTATACTGTGCAAAAAGGCCTCACTTCTGCCCAGCACAGCACCTCAGAAGAGTGTCTGCAGGACGTGACTGAGCCCTGTGGAGAGGGTTCCCAGGCAAGGCCAACAAACAGCTTGTGCACAGATCCCTCTCATAGTTACAGCCTGTGCACAGATCCCTCTCATAGTTACAGCCTGTGCACAGATCCCTCTCATAGTTACAGCCTGTGCACAGATCCTCTCATAGTTACAGCCTGTGCACAGATCCTCTCATAGTTACAGCCTGTGCACAGATCCTCTCATAGTTACAGCCTGTGCACAGATCCTCTCATAGTTACAGCCTGTGCACAGATCCTCTCATAGTTACAGCCTGTGCACAGATCCTCTCATAGTTACAGCCTGTGCACAGATCCTCTCATAGTTACAGCCTGTGCACAGATCCTCTCATAGTTACAGCCTGTGCACAGATCCTCTCATAGTTACAGGCTCTGAGTTCTGTTGGATTGCTTATTGGACTTTTATCCTCTCCCCAGGAAGGAAGAATTGATTTCCCTTGTTATGAATGTATGCTTTTATACCTATGCTTTAAACACAACAGAGTTCGGGATTCAAATATTCTTACTTTTTGTTATTATTATCTGTGTTTTTTACGGCAAACATGTTCTTTCTCTACTTCAGCAAAGGAGTCAGGGCTGTTGGCTGAACTGCCCAAATCCCAGCTGCCTTCTCTTCCTCTCACCTGAAAGTCCATAGCCATCTCCCTGTCATGCCCATTCTTGCCTCCAAAGTCAGAGGCCAAGGCAGCTCCCGAAGCCACACTCCTACTCCCTCTTGCTCTGTGCTTACTGCCTGTGTGTTGGGCCCATCTGTGAACACACTGCAGTTGTCAGCAGGAGTAATAATTGTAAAATTTTAGCACAGTATCTGACAGATGAAAAAGCTCAATAAATGCCAGTGATAAAATATACCACTCCTGGCTGGTGATGAAGCTCGGTCAGTAGAATGCTTACCTAGCATTCTTCCATCTTCCTCCTCCCTCTCCCCTTTTTTCACTCCCTTCTTTCTCCATGCATTCATGCATTCATTCATTTAATCTGTCAGTCATTCATCAAATACAGATTGAACCCTTTGCTATTCTAGATACTAGGAATATAGACGGTGAGGGATAAAGCCCCTGAAATCAGGGAACTCACAGAATAGTGGGAGAGGGATGTCAGACGCTCCAGTGTTGTGCAACATGCACACAAGACCTCAGTAGCTTTTCTCTATAGACTGAACAGTTACATAAATCTGTATCACTATGTTTACTTCTTTAAAAAATTATGTGTGTGGACCTGAGTGTACGTCTGTGCATCATGGAGTATATGCACTCACTGCCCTTGGAGGTCAGAGAGGGAGTAGGATTCCCTGGAACTGGAGTTCTAGAAGGTCGTCAGCTGCTATGTTGGTACTACAGACCAAACCTGGGTCCTCTTTAAGAGTAGCAGCACACTTAACTGCTTAGGTCCTGATACAATATTTCAAAGAAGTATAAACATTAATAGATCTGACATCCAAATACAACCCTTAGTTGTATGGAATGCTAGCATTTATCTTTCTCTTGTATGTTCACTGTATAGCTATTACCTATCCTCAAACTTCATGTAAAATGAATCAAACTTAGGGTTAGGGACATGGGCCATCAGTTCCGAGCACCTGCTACTTTTGCAGAGGACCCAGGCAGGCTCAGTTCCTGGCACCCACATGGCATCTAACAACTATTGATAACTCCAATGCCAAGGGATCCCATTCCCCATCCCCAGATATTAAACACTAGTGCACATACCTGCTGGAGTTGGAGTCCAGCTCCATAGATAGATAGATAGATAGATAGATAGATAGATAGATAGATAGATATAGATATATATAGACATATATAGATATATATAGATATCCTAAGACTAATACAGGTTATGCAAGCCTAAGCTAATAATGAAAAAAATACAGCTCAACTTCTGCATAAATATTTTTCAGAAAATTCACACCTGCAATCATTCTTAACATCAAAAAAATAAAACAATTAATAATGGTACAACCATTCAGCTGAGACATCAAAAATAAAACAATCAATAATGGTACAGCCACTCAGGCTAAGCTCTGCAATTTAGCAATTTTGCAGCAAAGCAAAGTTGATATTAACTTTTAACTCTAAGAACTTCATTGTTTATGCCTTTCAGTACATTGGTGCTAGACCATGTAAAAAGTGAGCTTTAATCCTTTAACAATAGAGAGCTTTACTTCTCTTACTTTAGTTCCTTTCTCACTTGACCTGTAAGCCATTTCATGGCTTGTCCCGTATCCTGCGGGACTCAGTTACTAGTGGGTTTTGAGGGGAGACCCCAAACCTGAAATATAATGGGCGAGAGAAAAGAGTGAGACCTTGCTAAGGTTGTCAAGGTCTATTTTAATGGAATAAGCAGTTACATTTATACTTTGCAGAAAGGCAGGAAGTGAGGAGGGGGAGCGGTGGGGATAGTTAGGGCAAAGGTGGTCTGGCATGACTTGCAAAACGTGTTTCAGATAAGCTTGGAATGTCCTGTGGGCTGGAACATCCTGAGGCTTATCTTCAGCAAACATTAGCATAGTCCCGGACCCATCCTGGGCGAGCAGGGCGTGTTCGGGCCTGTCCAGGTGGGACTGTGTCTCGGTCTCCAAAATGTCCCCCTATTTTATTTACTTTACAAAAGGAGAGTCTGTCTTAGGCTAAGTGTCTATGTTCATATTTTGAACAACCCAAGGTTCCCATAGTCCAATTGGAGAAGCTTGTATGCACAAGCATGTTGATCAATTAAGAGTCCAGTCCATATTGTTGTAATCTCACAATTCACTCCAGTCTCTCCGCAGCCCTTACATTCTACCACGCCTCCTCTTCCGCAAGTTGTTCCCTAGGCTTTGGGAGAGGGGCACAGGCAGGTGAGAAGCAAAGCAGCGTTTTCTCTGGAGATGTTATTTTTTACTCCAGTCAGGTTGTTTCCCTTCAAGGGTTGACAGCTTATCCAGGGTACCTTTTTAATCCTACTAACAAAGCACAAGCAATTAGATGTACAGGCATTTAAACAATATTATTATGGCAAGCTAAGCTGTGAGCATAGACACAGATGTTTGGATGGTATGTTAATCCATAAGCTGTG
>VZQC01000411.1:806168-866047 GCA_009823505.1 Rhizomys pruinosus
ATTGGATGTGAGTAGTAATGGAAGGGTTGTAGATGTGGGAAACGGTCCAAATATGATGAAATTTGCATAAATTCAAAATGGAAAAATAATCCTCATATACTGGCAATATGCAGACAAAATTTTCATGGACATTGTAAAAACCTAGAATTATATTTTTTAAAAGTTGATAATATAGAATAGGAAAATGCCCATTTCCATATTAAAGAAGGTAGCATGTTTTAACTGAGCAAACGTTTAATATCTCTTAACTTGGGTGATATAAAAATTAGTGATGCTAAATTGCACTTAGGGTAGAGTATAAAGGAAAGCCAATTGACAGCATCTACATACAGGCCAGATTGTTCTTCTCTGGAGAGAAGCATAAAATCATACCTGACTGAATACCTTTTACTTTTCCACCAATCTAATTAGTATTGAAATGAAGAAATAATTTGTCAGCTGGGCATGGTGGCTGTCAGCTGGGCATGGTGGTGCACGCCTTTAATCCTAGCACTTGGGAGGCAGAGGCAGGTGGATCTTTGTGAGTTCAAGCCAGCCTGGTCTATGGAGTGAGTTCCAGGACAGCTGGGGCTACAGGGAGACCCTGTCTCAAAAAGACAAAAAAAAAAAAAGGGTTCTTAGCTGCCATGTGGGTGCTGGGAATCGAACCCAGGTTCTCTGCAAGAGCAGTCAGTGCTCTTAACCACTGAGCCATCTCTCCAGCCTACCAATCACTTTCTAATTGGAGAGGCTCCCTTCATAAGTCAGAGTCCCTATCAGATATTGATATGAACATCTAGGGTCATGTTGCTATGTAGGCCACATGCCAGAGGGGACATTCTAATACTATTATCATGCTAAACAGACATAGTACTTAAACAATTCCTAAGGACATATTATTATACTCATAGATTAAAACATTTTAAAACTAGTTTTTAAATATTGTTTTTAAACTTTTTATTTATTTATCTAATGTTTATGAGTGCTATGCCTACATATAAGTAAGTGAATCTCTGTCATGCAATGTCCACAGAGGCCAGAAGAAGGCAGCAGATCCCCTGGAACTGGAGTTAAGGATGGTTGTGAACCGCCCCATGGGTCCTGGAAACCAGAATCCAAGTCATCTACAGAAGCAGCCAGTGCTCTTAGGAGGTGAGCCATCTCTCAGCCCCTTTTCTAGAAACTTTAAATATTAGCTTTTAAGTTGTTTATTTGGGGATTTGGAAGCAGGAACCTAATTTTAAGGTTTTCCATGTTTTACTTTTGCAAACTTTTTTTTTTTTTTTGGTGTTTTTAAGACAGGGTCTCCCTATAGCCCCAGCTGGCCTTGAACTCAGAGATCTGCCTGCTCTGCCTCCCAAGTGCTGGGACTGAAAGTGTGCACCACCACTCCTGGCTACTTATCTTTTTTTAATACTTATTTATTTATTGTGTGGGCATGTGTGTGGAGATAAAAGGACAACTTTGGGGAGTTGGTTTTCTCTTTCTGCTGTATTGGGTTCCGGGTACTGAATTTAGGTCATCAGCTTGTCAGCAAGCACCCTTACTCCTTAGCCATCTTCTCACTGTTCCTGCATTGCTTATTCCACATGTAATATCTTTCTGGTGATTTGGAATCCCAGCTGTTATCTATTCTTTCCATATGTGCGTGGGTCCCTTCCTGGGCTCTGTGTTCTGCGTCACCACCCCACTCTTTAATTACCGTTCCTTTATAGCACCACTCGGTCTTGTTATTTTGTGGATTAATTCTTCTCCTCCTGCTGCCTTGTGTTCTTTTCCAAAATTATCTAGTTGTTAATCCTCTTTGTGAATTTTAAGATTAGTTAATCAAGTTCCATCTAAAACAAAATTTCATTTGGACTTGGGTTGAATTTTAATTAAATTTACAAGATTATCTGGGAGAAATCAGCATTTTACGATATCAAGTTTTCAGATCCATGAATACATTTCTCTTCATTTATTTTCTTTTTTAATTTATTTATTATATTTTATGTGTATGAGTGTACTGTCTGCATGTAAGTTGGTGCACCTGTGTCGTGCAATGTCACCTAGGTCAGAAGAGGGCATCGGATTCCCCTGGAACTGGAGTAAAAGATGGTTCTTAGCCACCATTTGGGTGCTGGGAATCGAACCTGGGTCCTCTGCAAGAGCAGTCCATGCTCTTAACCGCTGAGCCATCTTTCCAGCCCCTCTTCATTTATTTTCAATCTTCTTTTTTACTTTTCCATAATGCTTTGTAATTTCCTCCAATAAAATTCTCATATCTTGAGCTGGCAAAATGGCTCAGCCGGTAAAGGCACCTGCTCTCAAGCCCAACTCCTTGAGGTTCATCCCTGGGACCCACAGAGTAGGAGAAAATGATTGCCTCAAGTGTGGTCTGAGTTCCACACACACTGTGGCATAGAGCATGCACAAGTGCATGTGCACACCACACACACACACACACACACACACACACACATGCACACATGCATGCATGTGTACACACACGCACATGAATAAAAATATAAAATTGCTAGGAGATAATAAAAATATTTCATATTTTGTCATGTTAGTCACTGCACATTATATTTTATCTTGCTGTTTTGATGGGAACTTTGTTTCTTCTATTATATTTCTTGGGGTTTTGTTGGTGGTAGTTCTGTTTTGTTTTTATAGCCCAGGCTGGCCTAGAATGCACTATGTAGCCAAGGATGACCCTCCACATCTCAAGTATTATAATTATGGGTGTGTACCACCATGAGTAAGAAGCCTAGTATTTTTTTTTCTGTGTTGACTTTGTACCAAGCAATATCAATGAATCTGTTGGATATATCTAGTAATGTGCCTATGAACCATCTGAGTCATCTTTGTAGATAACTATAATCTACAAAAACTGGGCTTTCTCCTTTTCCAGTTCTTGTTCACCTCTTCTTATCTTATTGCCCAGAGCAGATTCTCCAAGGAGAAAGAGAGTTCAAGAACAGCTGTCTTTTTCTTATTCCTGAATTGAAAAGAATACCTTTTCAATTGAAACCTGCCATGCAGTTATCCTTGCCAATAATGGTTGTAGACAACCATTATCATGTTCAAATTGTTTTCTTCAATACACAGTTTGGTAAGTTTTATCATGACTAGAAGGTAAAAAAATATTATTAAATGTTCTTTTTTCATTTACTTAAGATCATCATATATTTTCTCCTTTATGGCAAATCACATTAGTAAATATTTAAAATTATTTTTATTTTATGTGTATGAGTATATTACCTGTATCTATGTAAGTGGATCCATGTGATGCAGTGCCCAAAGAGGTCAGAAGAGGGAGTTGGATCCCCTGGAACTGGAGTTATGGACAGTTGTTAGCTGCCACGTGGGTGCTGAGAACCAAACCTGGGTCTTTTGCTAGAGCAGCCAGTGCTCCTAACTGCTGAGCCATTTCTCCAGCCCTCACATTAGTAAATTTCCCCAATATAAGCATTCTTGAGAGCCAAGCCTGGTGGTACAGGCCTGTAATCTCAGATACATAGGAGGCTGAAGCAGGAGACTCTCAAATTAAAGACATGCCTAGGCTGCAGAGTGAGTTCAAGGCCTGCTTGGGCAACTTAAAGGATCACCCTTATGTGTATTGGTTATTTTTCCTGTTGCTGTGATCAACTTAAGTAAGGCTTTGCTGTGTGTGGTGTCACACACCTTGAATCCCAGCACTCAGGAGGCAGAGGCAGGCAGATCTCTGTTAGTTCAAGGCCAGTCTGGTCTACATAGCAAGTTCCAGGCCAGCTGGGCCTACAGAGGGACTCTGTCTCAAAAAAGATGAAGGAGGAGGAGGAGGAGGAGGAGGAGGAGGAGGAAAGCAAGCAAGGCTTATTTTGGTCCCCAGTTTGGGGATGCAGTCCATCATAATAGAAATTCAAGCCAGGCTGCCCTGTCTGGGTATCTTCCCACCTTAGTTAAAGGCATGCCCAAAGGCTAACCTAATCTAAATAATTCTTCATAAGTGAAATTGAAGGCTTGTCTCCTAGGTGATCCCAGATCTTATCAGATTGAGAGCCAACCCTGATCATCACAGCTCGCTTCAAAATAAAAGTTTAGAAAAAGAGTTTCCCAGTCCAGCACTAGCCTAGCAAAGTCTGGATTCAGTGCCTGGTGCTACAAAATTTTAAAGAAAAATAACTTTTTATTCTGAAATAAACCCTAATGATAGAGTACTTAATTTTGCTAGTATTCTATTTATGACTTTAATGTCTAGGTTCACATGTGAGTGCATCGGTTCTCTAACAGAGTAGAACAAGGCGCCACGGGGTGCCCCTTTCCCTGCGCTGTCCCCACTTCTGCTGCAACGCAGAGGGGAAGGGAAGAAGGGATGACCCCGTAGCCTTGATTGAAAGACCTCCCCCAGCTTGGGCGCTTTTGTTTTCGCTTTTTTTTTTTTTTTTTCTTTCTTTCTTTCCCATCCTGGGATGACAGGCTTTCTCTTAATTGGTCTTTATTCTACACCTCGTTTGCATACACATACGCAGGCAATAGGGGCCCACTTAAACCTATATAAACAGTTTTTTGGTCATTTCACCTTCTTTCAGCTGGCTTTGTTGCCTCCCAGATACCTTGAGAAAAGAGAGGGAGGAGGAGATGAAGAAAGACTTCCTGCTATCACCACTGCTCGGACACAGAAGACTCCCACACCTGCCATTTCCGCTGCCTCCGCCTCTGATAGCTGCTGCTCCAGCTGCAGGCAATGAAACCCACTGGAGACTGGCGATCCCCACCCTCTGTTGTCTCGGATCTCCACACACTTGTTCTTTGGAAGATCGTTGGTGGTTTGCGCCTGGAGGCCGGCTGGGAGCACGAAGCTGTGTAACATTCACCAGCAACCCCTCGGCTGGCATCTCAAGACCTCCAGAGAGCTCTGAGCTGTAGCAGCCAGTGACCAACCACCTCTCAGCATCCTGCTGCCAAGAGCTTCAGAGTTTCTACTTTTCCTGTGGGAATTGTTACACGCTGTGGTGACTAAGAGTGCCCCTCCTTGTTGACCCTTCACTGTTTGCCTACGCTATTCCTGGAAGGAGAACAAGGACCCAACAGGAAAATTGACTGTCTCACTGCAGATGGAGGGCCAGTTCTCTAAACGACTCATTCATGATGGGCAAATCAGCCATGGCTATTTGCAGCCAGCTCTGTCCCTTGAGAAAGGGAATGTATGAATGTGTTAATGACATAGCAACTGGTTTCATCCAGTGCAAGATATTCCAAAGGTTAAGGCTGAAGCTACATCTTTATGTTGTAAATTAAATCCCAAGGATACATGTCATTTCTGCTGTGTCCTGTTGGACACAGGCAAGCCATGACTCTCAGGAGAGAAAGGCCATTAAGTATATCTTGGTGGTTGTTTACCACAGATTGGTTTTTAGTTTTCTTAAACTTAACATTATATCAAGACAGTGCAAACCTCAAAAATTTATTTCTCTGCTTCTTAATTCTCTGAAACATGTCTGATGATTTTATAAAACCTATGGATTAGATGTTTAACAACTACACAAATATTGGTTAATTCGAATTTTTAAATTATTCTGGATCAAGTTTAATAATTTCTGTCTTGTAAAGAAAAAACTAGCATTTCCATGTAGGTTAAAACTCAGGTTTATCAGCCAGATGTGGTGGCACATGCCTTTAATCCCAGCACTTGGAAGGAAGAGGCAGGCGGATCTCTGTGAGTTCAAAGCCAGCCTGGTCTACGTAGTGAGTTCCAGGACAGCTGGGGCTACAGAGAGACCCTTCCTCAAAAAGACAAAACAACAACAACAACAACAACAACAACAACAACAAAACCCCTCAGCAGCAAGCTCCACTGGGCCATTTTTTTGCCCATCCTAGGTAGCACTTTTGTCTCTTTTTGAGACAGGGTCTCCCTATAGCCCTAGCTGTCTTGAAACTCATGTAGACCAAGCTGGCCTTGAACTCACAGACATCCCTCTCAAGTGCTGGGATTATAGGTGTGGGTCATCACACCCACACTAGATGTATTCTTAATAAGCACCCTATGGTTAGGTTATATTAATTTATCCATTCTGGTCATCTCTGCATGTAATTCAATAACTATATAAATGATTATTTGCGGGCTGGAGGGATGGCCTAGAGGTTAAGAGTGCCGACTGCCCTTGCAGAGGACCCAGGTTCAATCCCCAGCACCCACATGGCGGCTGAGAACCATCTGAAACTCCAATTCCAGGAGAACTCCAGTCCCAGGGGAATCCAACACCCTCTTCTGGCCTCCGCAGCATTGCACGACACAGGTGCACAAACCTACATGCAGAGAGTACATTCATACACATAGAGAAAAATAAAAAATAAATCTAAAAAATAAATAAATAAAATAATTGATTATTTGCATCATTTTTTTACTTAATATCAGCTTGTTTTGTTTCTATTTAATACCTTTCTTTTTTTGTTTGTTTTGTTTTGGTCTTTTTGAGACGGGGTTTCCCTTTAGTCCCAGCTGGCTTGGAACTCACTATGTAGACCAGGCTGGCCTTGAACTTAGAGAGATCCACCTGCCGCTGCTTCCTGAGTGCTGGAATTAAAGATGTATGCCACCACACCCAGCTACTTTTCTTTTTTATGTTTTATTTGTTCTCATTTCTTTCTCTGGTGGTTTAAAAGCTAAATATTATATTTTGGGGGCTGGAGAGATGGCTCAGCGGTTAAGAGCACTGACTGCTCTTGCAGAGGACCTGGGTTTGATTCCCAGCACCTACATAGCAGCTAAGAACTGTCTTTAACTCCAGTTCCAGGAGAATCTGACACCCTCTTCTGACCTCCGTAGCATTGCACGACACGGGTGCACCAACTGACATGCAGACAGTACACTTATACACATAAAAAAATAATAAAATAAAATTTAAAAATATTTTAAAAAGGGGGCTGGGGAGATGGCCTAGCGGATAAGAGCACCGACTGCTCTTGCAGAGGACCTGGGTTCAATCCCCAGCTCCCCAGCACCCACATGGCTGCTGAGAACCATCTTTAACTCCAGTTCCAGGGGAATCTGACACCCTCTTCTGACCTCTGTGGCATTGCACCACACGGGTGCACAGACCTGCATTCAGACAGCACATTCATACACATACAAAATAAATAAAATTTTAAAAAATTCTTTTAAAAAACGCTAAATATTGTATCTTGATCCTTAATTTTCAACTCGTATATCTAATTATAATTTACTCTAAAAAAAAAAAAAAAAACTAAGATTGTTTCATTTTCTTTCTCTATATATTTGTTAATTTACTTCTTGGTGTGTGTGTGTGTGTGTGTGTGTGTGATATGAAAGACAGAGATCAACATAAAATATCTTCCTCGATCACCCTCCATCTTCTTTTTTTAAGAATTCTTTTTTTTATGTGTATGAATGTACTGTCTGCATGTAGGTTTGTGCACCTGTGTTTGTGCAATGCTGTGGAGGTCAGAAGAGGGGGTCGGATTCCCCTGGACCTGGAGTTAAAGATGGTTCTTAGCTACCATGTGGGTGCTGGGATTTGAACCCTGGTCTCTGCAAGAGCAGTTGGTCCTCTTAACTGCTGAGCCATTTCTTCTACTGAACTTGAATCCAGAGCTCACCCTAGCTGTTAGACTCCCTGGCCAGCAAGCCCCAGCAGTCCTGATGTGTCTGACCAATTACAGATGCACAGCTTGGGAGCTCCCTGTTTCCTGCTCCTGCCACCATGCCTGTGCTTGCCACCATCCTCCCTGCCATCATAGATTTTTATCTCTCTGGAACCATGAGCCCAAATAAACTCTTTCTTCCATCTGTTGCTTCTGGCCATGGTGCTTCATCACAGAAACAGAAAAGTAACTAGTATAGAAGTTGGTACCAAGAGTGGGGTGTTGCTGTGAAGAACCTGACTAAAAATCCTGACCATGCTGTGTTTTGGAGGAATGTGAAAGACTTTGGACTACAAAACTGATTGAATGTTATTATCAGACCCTAAAGGGCTATCCTGGAAATAATGTAAATGTCAGAGCCTCAACTCAAGAGGTTTCATGGAGAACCAAAGACCTTACTCAGCAGCAACTGGGCAAGAAGCTAGAAGCAGAAGGACAGAGAGCTACAGGCCAGCTTGGCCTATACAACAAGTTCTAGGCTAACCTGGTCTAAATAATAAGATGTTATCTCAAAAACTGAGGAGAAGAGAGAAAAGAATGGAGAGGAGGGGAAAGGGTGCAGCAGAGGAGGTGAGGAGAGGAGAAGAAAGGAAGGGAAAAGAGCATATTATCTAAATTGAAAAAAAATAAGAAAAATATAAAGGCCAATACCAAGGTAACGACAACAAAATGCCAGTGACAGGGGAATGAAACTGCTTTAGAAATGAGGAACTAGGTGGGGAAAGGTGACTATGATATCTCTCATGCAACAAATGATTCCCTGAGCTTATCAGCTTAATATTACTATATGTATTTGTTACATCAGTTTCTCTAGTGTGAGGAATTTGGGAGCAGTTCAATTCATGGTTGTGACTCAAAAGTTTCCTGAGATTACTGTCAAGATTCAGGTGAAGGACTAGCAAGATGGTTCAGTGGGTAAAGGCACCTGCCACCAAGCCCAGAGACCTGAATTTAGCTGGTGGAAGGAGAGAACTGCTGCTGTTTCTTCTCTGACCTCCACATGCATGTGCACACACACAAAACAAGTAAATCAAATCAAAAAGAAAATCTGTAAGGGCTGTAACCTACTAAAGTCTTGACTTCTGCTACAGGATCTATGTCCAAAGAAATTCACTAGCATGCCTGGACATTGTACCATGTGGACTCAGTCCTCACCACACAGAGACTCATCCAGGGAAGGCCAAGTAGAAACTGCAGTGTCTTTCATAACTTTGACCTCAGATGTCACACATCGCTATTTTCTGAGATGCAGTATGTTCTATTGGTTATGTAAACCAGCTCATATGACTCAGCAGCATCATAAGTACAAGATGCCAGGATCACTGGGAGTGACTCAGGAAGCAGGCTGTCACATAAGCCTTGTGCATTTGCTTAACTTTTAAAAAGTATGTGTATATATTGAATAAAAATGAGAATTTAAAAACTGGATGTAGCTCAGTGGTAGAGTACTTGCTCAGTGTGTAAGATCCACGGTTTGTTTGGTCCCCATCAGAGAGACAAAGAAAGAGACAGAATTTATTTTGTTTATGCCAGTACTCATTTAGGTCTGTCAACAGACTTTATTAGTTTTTATGCATAGTTCTGTTATGTCTAGCCTATCCTTTTTTCTTTTGTTCTATCATTATCATCATCATCATCATCATCATCATCATCATCATCATCTGAGAAGGGTCTCACTACATAGCCCCAGCTGGTCTGGAAGTCTCTAGGTAGACCAGCTTAGCCTTGACTTCACAAAGAGCTGCCTTCCTCTGCCTCCCGAGTCCTGGGGTAATGGCATCTACCATCACACCTAACTCGTTTTTATTCCTTTATAAAAGGATTTGCTCATGTGTATGCATGTATGTGTGCCATGTTCCCATAGAAGAGGATGTCAGATCCTTTGGAAGTGGGGTTACAGATGGTTGTGAGCTGTCCTATGGGTGCTGAGAACAAAACCTGGGTCCTCTGCAAGAGCAGCAAGTGCTCTTAGCTTATTTTGGTTACAACCACAGTGACTTGAAAGGTTTTTCTCTCAGAAAATGTTTATTCATCATACTTAAAAAGAAAGGAGTTAACATTCTAACCACAAATGTCAGCTGAACTGTGTGACAGAGACAGAGAGAGAAAACAAGGTCTAAAATCCATTATTTTCCTTAGTAGTCAGTTACCTTTGGAACTTGTGATTTAGCCCAGGTTAAACTATAGAGTCTCACTCTCTTCTTGATTTAGGGACTCATATAATGCTATCAGCTTGCTTCCATAGAAGTAATACATCTCTTGTGCTCGCTTCAGCAGCACGTATACTAAAATTGGAATGATACAGAGAAGATTAGCAAAAATAAAATAAATAAAAATAAAGAAGTAATACATCTCGTATAGAGGGGAGTCAGAGAGAACCAACAGCAAGTTCCTAACACTAGTAGTCCTATGCCAGTTAAGCTTTTAAACCTCCAAAAGCAGCTGGGTGTGGTAGCACATGCTTTTAATTTTTTATTTTTTTAATTTATATATATATTTTTTATCAAATCTAGACCCATGTCCCCACCCATCCCCCCACCCCACCAGAGCTCATGCATTCTGCCAAACATGCTTTTCTTTTTTTTATTTTTTTTTATTAATTTTTATTTATTTCTGTAATGTGTATGAATGTACATGTCTGAAGGGCAAGTCCTGTGCACCCGTGTCTGCAAAGTGCCCAGAGGTCAGAAGAGGGTGTCAATTCCCTTGGAACGGAGTTCTCCTGGAATTTGGAGTTTCAGACGTTCTCTCGGCCGCCATGTTGATGCTGGGGACCGAACCCGGTCCTCTACAAGATGGTCGGAGCGGCGCTCCCAACCGCTAGGCCATCTCTCCAGCCCCAAACATGCTATTCTTCTCCTTCTCAGTCTTTCTCAATATTCTCCATGTGGAAGTTGACTGTTTTGAGCAGAAGTTCACTGTTTCAGTCATTTCTTTGATGCAGTCCTTTCTGTTGTTGTTGTTATTGTTGTTGTTGTTTCCAATATGTATCACTCCCAACTGCTTTGGACAAAAGCTAAAGGGGCCATGCACAAGAAATATTTACAACTAGGTAATTGGCAATAGCATCCACAGATGAGGGATACCATTCGTCGTTTGTTTCTCTGGAACTGTATTACTTCACTCAGCATGATGTCCTCTAGTTCCAGCCATTTTCCTGCAAAGCTCATGATGTCTTTCTTTACTGCTCCCCACTGCAGGAGTCTTCCACATGGTTGGTAGAGCTTGGTGCTGGATTATCCTGCCCCTTTCCTGTGTTGTCTCTTCTTCGTGTTCCTAGCATATGGGCTTCTCCTTGCCTGTATTCCAACATGAGTCCTAAATGCCTCTTCACTGTGTTGAAGGCTTGCTTTGCTTGCCTCCTTCAGATGCCTTCACAATCCCAGTTGGGGGGGGGGCTCTTCAGCCCATGCCCCAGTACCTTCCACTGGCCTCAGAAGATCTCAGATCTCAAGAATCACACAACCCCACCTTTAACACCAGCTGGGAGGATAACTCCACCCCCACAGCCACAAAAGCCAATCAAGCCAAAGACAGCTGGATTAACAGATCAACAATCAGCCTTGCTGAGGCACCCAGTTCCTACCTGTCTTCCTCCTCTTCCTTCCGCTGGCCTCCGGAGATCTCTGTCATCTTTCTTTACCACTGCATAGAACTCCATTGTGTAGATGTACCACATTTTCTCTATCCACTCCTCAGTTGAGGGGCACTTGGGTTGGTTCAAGCTCATTGCTATTGTGAAGAGAGTTGCAATAAACATGGCTGTGCATGTTTATGAGACTTGTGGGTACATACCCAGGAGTTGTATGGCTGGGTCAGGTGGCAAGTTCATTCCAAGTCTTCCAAGGGTTCTCCACACTGCTTTCCATAGTGGCTATACAAGTTTACATTCCCACCAGCAGTGGATGAATCTTCCCCTTTCCCCACAACCTCTCCAGCACTTAGTATCATTTGTTTTCTTGATCCTAGCCAGTCTTATCAGAGTGAGATGATATCTTAAAGTGGTTTTAATCTGCATTTCCTTAATTATTAGTGATCTTGAACATTTTTAATATGTTCCACTGGGCGTGGTGGCGCATGCCTTTAATCCTAGCACTTGGGAGGTAGAGGCAAGCAGATCTTTGTGAGTTCAAGGCCACCCTGGTCTACAGAGTGAGTTCCAGGACAGCTGAGGCTACAGGGAAACCCTGTCTCGAAAAAGACCAAAAAAAAAATGATCCTCAGCCATCTAATTCCTGACTTGTGAAGTCTCTGTTCAGCTCTTTCCTCCATCTTCTGAGTGAGTCATTTGTTTTCTTTCTTCTTTGTTTTTTGAGTACTTTATATATTCTGGAAATCAATGCTTTGTCAGATGTATCTGCAGCAAAGGTTTCCTCCCGCTCTGTGGGTATTCTCTTGACTTCCTTGATTGTTTCTTTTGATGTACAGAAGCTTTTGAGTTTAATGAGGTCCCACTTGTCAATTGTTGATCTTATTTCTTGCACAACTGCTGTCTGATTTAGGAAGTCTTTTCTTACGCCTATGTCTTGTAGGCTGCTGCCAACTTTTTCTTCTATCACCTTCAGAGTTTTGGGTTTCACGTTGAGATCTTTTATCCATCTGGAGTTGACTTTTGTACATGGTGAGAGGTAGGGGTTTAACTTCATTCTTCTACAAGTGGTGATCCAGTTTTGCCAACACCACTTGCTGAAGATGCTGTCTTTCTTCCATTGAGTCTTCTTGGCCCCCTTGTCAAATATGAGGTGGCTGAAGTTGTTTGTGCTCAGGTTTGGATCTTCAGTTTTGTTCCATTGGTCAATAGGTCTGTTTTACTGCCAACCTGTTTTTATGACTATACCCCTGTAGTATAGTTTGAAGTCTGGTATAGAGATCCCCCTTGTATTGCTCTTTTTGATCAGGGTTGCTTTGGCTATTCAGGGTCCTTTGTTTTTCCATATGAAATTAAGGACTTTTTTTCCAAGCCTGTGAAGAAACTCTTGGGGATTTTAATTAGGATCGCATTGAATCTGTGTAATAGTTTAGATAGAATGGACATTTTTACTATATTAATTTTCCCAATCCTTGAGCATGGGAAGTCTTTCCATCTTCTGATGTCTTCTTCAATTTCCTTCTTCAGGGGTTTAAAATTTTTTTGTAGAGATCTTTGGTGTCTTTGGTTACATTTGTTCCTAGGTATTTTATTGTTTTTGAGACTATTGTGAGTGGGAAGGTCTCCTTGTATTCCTTCTTCAGTTGCTTGTTGTTGGTGTAAAGAAAAGCTACTGATTTTTCTATGTTAATTCTGTATCCTGCCACATTACTGAAACTCTTAATCGTTTCTAGGAGTTTTCTGGTAGAGTTTTTAAGGAATAGCTTGACTTACTCTTTTCCAATTAGTACTCCTTAATTTCCTTTTCTTGCCTTATTGCCCTAGCAAGTGTTTCAAGCACTATATTGAACAGGAGTGGTGAGAGTGGGCAGCCTTGCTGAGTTCCTACCTTTAAGGGGAATGCTTCTGTCTTTTCTCCATTTAAGATGATGTTGGCTGTAGGTTTCCTGTATATGGCTTTGATTACATTGAGGAATGATCCCTCCAATCCAGTTCCCTCTAGGACTTTAAGTGTGAAGGGATTCTGGATTTTGTCAAAGGCTTTTTCTGCATCAATTGAGATGATCATGTGCTTTTTGTCTTTCAGTCCATTTATGTGTTGTAGTATAGCCAGTATGCTGAGAATCATGCAGGTGCAGAGCTTGTCCCTCTCCGACCTAACTTGCCCTAGGCAAGTGAGATCATACAAGCAGCGCTTTAGACCTGGGACAATCAGAAGACAACAAGAGGAGAGCTGGAATTCTAACCATACAGAACCCCTAACCCTGCCCCCAATAAAGGAGTCCATGACAGCTCACCCTTTGTCTGTGTTCACCCGACTCCCAGAGTCTGTGTTTTGACTCTGCACCTCTCACACCCATTCCTTCAGTCGGTTGGATCCTGAAATTCCCCAGCAGGCCTGGGGGATTGACTACGTCTGGCTCCCAATGTGGTTTTTCAACCCCCCGGTGCTGGTGAGGCACCCCCTTCCTTGATCAGTGACTAGGCCCCATTCTGCATTCTTTGCTCTTTTGGCCAGCGTTAGGGTGAGCACCCCCACACACACAGACCCCTCTCCTCCCTTGCCATTTCCTGCCCTCATGGATAATATTCTTCCCCACATTCAGGAGCCATGGACGGCTGCCCCAGTCCTCCAGACCCATGGCCTTTAAATGAAATCCTGGTACTTGGATTCATTTGGGAGGAAGCCATTTGCATTGCCCCTCCTTGCCACAATTGCAAGCCTTAAGGGCTCTTCTGTGGAGGATGTTCTACTTGAGCATAGCTCACCCTGCCACAAGAACACCGAGAAGTTGGCCCTGCCCTATGCCGCTGACTTTCACCAGAAGAAAGAAGTTTCCCCCCATCCCAACCCCTCCAAACTCCTTTTAGCTGCCCCTGCTAGGGATACTCATTTGCCCCCCCACCAACATACCCTTGGAGGGGGGCCCAGGAAGCTCTCTCCGACTGGAGGGACTAGAGACATCTCATTTGGCTGGCTGTGTCTTTTGGGTAAGAAAGAGTTCAATTCTCTTTTTCTTTATACTTAAACTCAAGTTTCTGGTCTGGGGTGCTGGGTTAGGAGAAACTGGATGCAGTATTGTTCCTTGAGTGCAGAGATGGGAGACGCCCTAACTCTCCACTGGTAAAGTGCAAACATGGGGTTCACCTCAGTGATTTGGAATCCAGGCAAGGGGTTTGGATTTTTGGTTCCAGGACCAACAGGGCATCAGCTCCATGTGAGCAGTGTTTACTTTCTTCCTCTGACTGTCTTGTGTTTATAGTAACTGTTCTTCCATGTGTCTAAGCATGCATCTAAGTTTTTGTGTGTGTTTGTAAATTGGTAATTATAATTGTCTCATGTTGGTTTTGTCAAACAAAGTGACCACTTCAAGTTTCAATCTTTTAAAGTGCACAGAACCATTCATTTTGGCATACTAGACTAGATACTCATGTGCAAACTTAAAAAATTGATATTTAAAAATGCAATTTTTTTGGTCTTTTCCGAGACAGGGTCTCCCTGTAGCCCCAGCTGTCCTGGAACTCACTCTGTAGACCAGGCTGGCCTTGAACTCACAAAGATTCGCCTGCCTCTGCCTCCCAAGTGCTAGTATTAAAGGCGTGCGCCACCACGCCCGGCTCCAAAGAGCTTTCTTTACCTACTCTTTCTCCCATACTCCTGCCAATTCCTTTAATCCCAGTCCTGGGAGGGGGGGTTGAGGCAGGTAGTTCTTTGTGAGCTCAAGTTCAGCCCATCTGGCCTGCTTTGGTGAGTTTTCTCCACCCAGCTGCTATCTCAAAGGACGAGAGATAATCTGCTTCTTACTAGCTAGTAAAATTTGCATTAGCAGTTAGTCATGAATCCTGGTCTCGTTTGGGAGGAGGTCTTAGAGCTTGGGGAATTCCTGAGCTCTCTGGAGTGTCCACGTGGCAACCTTTCCGTCTCTGCTAAAGATCAATTTTGGGGTCTGGTACCTGGATTAGTGGGGTGCTGCATGGCTTCCAGGGGCACATTATAGGCTCTTGCCTCCAAGGAGCAAGGGAGAACAGTCTGGAACAGCTTTTGGGCTCTGTTATGTTTCTGCAAGAATTTTTGAGCCTGTTTCCCTCTTTCCCTTATTCCTCTTGGGAGGAAAAGGGTCCTCTCTGGGTCTGTGCCCTCCTTGCTGATCTCGAGGTCAGGCTGTGTGTTTGTTTTGAGGAAGAGTTGATCTCAGAGAACTAGGTGAATCAAATTCATGAAAACTGTACTTCAGTCCATGCTTTTAGTCTCCTAGCCAGGCGTGGTGGTGCACACCTTTAATCCTAGCACTTGGGAGGCAGGGGCAGGCAGATCTTTGCGAGTTCAAAGCCAACCTGATCTCCAGGGCAGCCAGAGCTACAGGGAGACCCTGTCTCAAAAAAAGACAAAAAAAATTATTGTGATTACTTTAAGATGTTAGAGCAGCCTCTGGCCCCAAGCTCCTGATATTTTGAATGTGTATGTTTGATTGTTTAAACTATGGAAATTCAGTTCAGCTTATGGATAAGAACCTGTTTAGGAGGTATAAGTGCCTTAAGCCCTCATACTTAGTAAAATCTTATTCTGCCACACTTAATCAGAAATATAAATATTTTAGTGGTACAGCTTGGGTACTCTAAAAAAAACTTTCCAAACTCTCTTCCAGCACTCAGGAGACAAAGGCATGTGGATATCTTGGTCTGGTTTCGGTGGAGAACTGATACCAGAATGGCTTGGGCCAGCCCTGTTTCTTGTCTCCAGGGTGGGAGAGCTACTCTTCCTGGGGTAGCTAATGGGTTTTATTGTGTTTCCTATCTGTTTCCCCCACCCTCTTCCTCCTTTCAGGAAGCAAATTACGTCCCCAGGTTTGAACTGGTGTCCTGCTGGTCTACTGTTCTGGCCACTCTGGAAGTTCCCCAGCCAGGTTGGTGGATCACACCTTTAATCCTAGCATGCCTTTAATCCTAGCACAGCCAAGGTCTTTAGGTGTACAGATCATTACTGTAGAATTTCTGAGTCAGAAACAAATAACTGACCCAATTTAATCCTAAATTAAAAATAGGAAAATTTGCCTCACAGATAGACGACCTCAGTACTGTGTAAACTGTGAATATTAAAGTGCTGTTATGCTGACTGTTATAAACTTAAGAGTCATATTTAGTCTGATTTAAGTTTTCATCTCTAGAGTTTTCATCAAGGTGCTGAAATTTGGGGTTTGAAACTAGTTAAACATTTGTTTTATTTGTTTTTTTTTTTAACAAATCTATACCCGAGTTCCCACCCATTCCCCCCCCCAGAGCTCATGCATTCTGCCAAACATGATTTTCATCTCTTTCCCAGTCTTTCTCAATATTCTCCATGAGGAAGTTGACTGCTTTGAGCAGAATTTCACTGTTTCAGTCAGTTCTTTGATGCAGTCCTTTCTGTTGTTGTTGTTGTTGTTGTTGTTGTTGTTGTTTCCAATATGCATTACACCCAACTACTTTGGACAAAAGCTCAGGGGGCCCTACACAAGAAATAAAACTAGGTAATAGGCAATAGCATCCACAGATGAGGGATACCATTCATCCTTTGTTTTTCTGGGACTGTGTTACTTCACTCAGCATGATGTCCTCTAGCTCCAGCCATTTTCCTGCAAAGCTCGTGATGTCGTCTTTCTTTACTGCTGCATAGAACTCCATTGTGTAGATGTACCACATTTTCTCTATCCACTTGTCAGTTGAGGGGCATTTGGGTTGGTTCCAGCTCCTTGCTATTGTGAAGAGAGCTGAAATAAACATGACCATGCATGTATCTCTGTGGTGGGGTGAGTCTTGAGGTTACATGCCTAGGAGTGTTATGGCTGGGTCGGGTGGCAAGTTCATTCCAAGTCTTCCAAGGGTTCTCCACACTGCTTTCCATAGTGGCGCGTACGAGTTTCATTCCCACCAGAGTGGATGAAGTGTTCCCCTTTCCCCACACCTCTCCAGCACTTGGCATCATTTGTTTTCTTGATCCTAGCCAGTCTTATTGGAGTAAGATGATATCTCAAGTGGTTTTTGAATAGCAACACCTGCTTTCGTTTTTGGTACCATTTGTCTTGGAATAGTTTTTTCCATCCCTTCACGTTAAGGTGGTGCCTGTCCTTGAAGTAAGATGTGTTTCTTGTAGACAGCCATAGGTGGATTCTGGTTCTAATCCAATTCCCAGTCTATGTCTTTGATTGGGGAATTTAGTCCATTAATATTTAAGGTTATGACTGTAGGTTTGTGTTGCTTCTTTTGCTTATTATCCTTTGCGGTTTGGGTTTATGTTTCTACTTCTGCAGTTATGCTTTTATTGATTTTCTTTTCTAGGTGCCTGGGGTGGTTGTTCCTTCTTCTGTTCTTTGAATTGCTTCAAGTATTCTCTGAAGGTTTGGTTTTCCGGACATGTATTCCTTCAAGTTGTTTATGTCATGGAGTTTTTCTCTCCTTCAACTATAATGATCTTTTTGCTGGGTATAGTAACCTGGGTTGGCTCTATTGTCCCTTAAAACTTGGGAATGCTTTGCTCCAGGTCTTCTTGCTTTCATAGTTTGCACTGAGAAGCAGTTGTAATTCTGATAGGTTTCCCCTTATAGGTCACTTGTTGTTTCTCCTTGTGGTTTAAGGAATTGTTGTTTTGTCTTTGTCTAGCTTTTAACTATGTGTGGCAGTGGAAATTCTTTTCTGATCTTGTCTGTTGGAGTTCTATGTGCTTTTTGATATGGTATATTGGTTTGTCCTTTTTTAGTTTGGGGAAGTTTTCATCTATATCTCTTTTGAAGATCTGATCAATACCCTTCTTTGCGGATTCTTTCTCTTCCTCTATCTATGATGCCAAGGTTGATTCTTTATATGTGTCCCACAGCTCCTGGTTTCTCACTTTGTGTATTTTTAAATTTTTATAATCTTTCCTTGAGGTTTTATATTGTTGTGTTTTATCTTTCAGGTTGGATATTCTTTGTTCTGCTTCCTCCATTCTGCTTCTGAGGTTTTTTCCATTCTTTCCTCTTAAATGGATGAGTGTTTGATTTCCTTTTTCATTTCCTCTCTGATTTCTTAGTAATTTCTACTTCTTTTTGGAGTTTCTTAATCCTCTTTCTGTAGCTCTTTGCTTCGCTGGTTTCCTTATCTTTTTCAGCATGGGTCTTTTCAGTGTTTCTACTTCCTTCCAGAGTTTTGTCATTTCTCTCTCTCTAGGTCCTTCTTGAGTTCTTCATTCTCTTTTCTTAGCTTTGACTGTTCTTTATAATCTTGTAGTTCTTTATCTTTACAAATATGTTCCCAATTGTGTTTCTGATATCTGCATCCTGGGGCATCCCCAGAGGGATCCCACTGCAGGAGTCTTCCATAGGTTGGTAGCGCTTGGTGCTGGATTATCCTGCCCCTTTCCAGTGTTGTCTCTTCTTCGTCGTTCCTGGCATATCGGGCTTCCTCCTGCCTTATTTCAATGTGAGTCCTAAATGCCTCTTCAATGTGTTGAAGGCTTGCTTTGTTGCTCCTTCAGATGCCTTCACCATCCCAGTTGGCAGGGGCGGGGGGCGCTCTTCAGCCTGCACCCCAGTACCTTACACTGGCCTCGGGAGATCTCAGATCTCAAGAGTCACACAACCCCACCTTTAATACTGGCTGGGAGGATAACTCCGCCCCCACAGCCACAAAAGCCAATCAAGCCAAAGACAGCTGGATTAATGGATCAACAACAGCTTGCTGAGGCACCCAGTCCCTACCTGCTTTCTACTCTTCCTTCCACTGGCATCAGGAGATCTCTAAACATTTGTTTTATGGAGCTGTTTAGTGCCTCTAATGCTAATGTTTACTTGATATCAAGTTGATCACACAAGTAAACTGTCACTGTGAGCTAAAACACTGTGAAATTACTACTATGTCCTGGTCCTTATATTTTTAAGTTTATTTTAAGGAATAATCTCACTCTGTTCTAGGGTGCAGATTTAATCCACACGATTACACATATGGGGCATTTTCAGGCCTAGGTAAAGATACCTCTAAGCACTCACAGAAAAATTGGTCATTCAAAACCTGCTCCCAAGCTGGCCATGAACATCTCACAGCTTATACTAGCGTATTTGGATAACTGTCCCATCTCATTCATGGAAAATAAGTATTAAATCTCTAAAATATGCACAATTAAGGGTTAGTCTGTTTATAAATGCTATGTCTCAAGGTAATAAAAGGATATTAAAAGGTGAATGTTAAAAAATGTATTTTTAGTAAGGATTTATGTGAAGATGATGAAAAGGTTTATGCAAGTGATAAAAGTCTGAGGAGGTTTGTTGTGACAGGTAAAAAGGACACTATATAAATAAGCTTAAATTTGTAAGATTCAGTCAACTAGTTTAAAAATCAAAATGTGGGCTGGAGAGATAGCCTAGCAGTTAAGAGCACCAACTGCTCTTGCAGAGGACCTGGGTTCGATCCTCAGCACCCACATGGCGGCTAAGAACTGTCTGTAACTCCAATTCCAGGAGAACTCCAGTTCCAGGGGAATCTGAGACCCTCTTCTGACCTCCGTGGCATTGCACGACACGGGTACACAAACCTACATGCACACAGTACATTCATACACATACAAAAATAAATAAAATTAAAAAAAATCAAAATCAAAATGTATATCTAGTCAAGGTTTCTTTAAGAGTGTTCAGTTTTTGTCCAACCTTTATATGCGTAGCACATGGCACTTCAAGGTATAGAAAAATGATAAGATACCTGCATTAAATTAAATTGGTATAAACACTCAAGCTAGTTTACTAGTGGCCTGAATAGGATTGTGAATATACAGAGTTGTTAATTTTCAGTCCTCTCCTGGCTTGAACCTGACTCCCTGTTACAGGTTTGGATTAAATGGGCACAGGCAAATGTTGGGTTACCTATAGCTACTGAAAAATGTACTTTATGTTTCTTGCAAGAGTTGCTTTTGATATTTCCTTTAACCTAACCAGATAATTTGGCTCAAAAGTCTAGATTCTTTCTTCCTGAACCAGCTGCATGCAGTCCAGAAGACAGTTTGGATGGACTTGGTAATTATTTCCTGTCTTCTGGTATGTGTTACAACTTCAGTCTTTCTGGAAAAACTATAAATCAGGATAAAGGGTCTGAAAAAGAAAAAGATTGTTTCCATTTGTAGTAATTGTAGTGAACTCTTTTACATTTAAAATAACCCTGAAATTGTTTAATTCGCTCTTGCAGGTTATGCCTCTTAATGTATAGTGTTAAGTCCCTCCTCCAGTCAGTATTATACAAGGCTGCTTGACCTTTTGTATAAGCCCTATCTAGAATATTATACAGTAATTAAAGGTGTTAGGATGGTGTAATTTAGCCTTTCTGTATGGATAACCACCATACATAATGGCCATACCAATTTGGCCAAAAACAAAAGTTGGTTAATCTGGGCTAACTGTATGAACCAAGAGAAAAGTATAACTTAAAGACAACTAAAGTATAGCCCGGCATGGTGGTGCACGCCTTTAATCCTAGCACTTGGGAGGCAGAGGCAGGAGGATCTTTGTGAGTTCAAGGCCAGCCCGGTCTACAGAGTGTGTTCCAGGACAGCTGGGGCTACAGGGAGACCCTGTCTCAAAAAGACCAAAAAAATAAATAAATAAATAAATAAAATAAAATAAAATAAAGAAAGAAAGAAAGAAAACTAAAGTATAACTAAAAGATTTATTTCCCTTAAAGTCTGAGAGATTGTGCCTCCAAACACTAGATTTTAAGTCATTTAAAGTCATATGAGATTTGTTGTTACCAAATAAAGTTTCTTCTCTCTATTTAAGCAACTACCTAAGGGAAAACTCATACCCAGCATGACTACTGAAATTTCCTGGAAAGTAGATGCTGAGTCCAGACACCACATGGACAAATGAACAAAAGAAGAAGCCCAATAATGGACACTTCAGACCCCTGGTTGAGAAATTCTAACAGACATTTAAGTTTTTGGGTTTTTTTCACCGTGTTCCTCTTTTGGTTCCCTGCCTAGAAAATGTACCTGGCTACTCTCGCCTTCACAGGCACTAGTCAAGGATTTTGTTCTCTCTGTAATTATACTTTTTGGAGTCTTTTAGATATATCCACTGAGCAGGGGTACCCCAGTCGCCACCTCCTATGCCCCCTTTCAGCATGGAAGAAGTCAGAGCAGTCAGCACCCCAATTCTCTCTTGGCAATTGGGGTAACCTCCTCAGAGGGTAATGTGATAAAAGTAGGAGCTAAAAATTGGCTAGGCAATTTAGGGTCAAGACCCCCCCACCCTAAGAGCCAGTTTCTTTCTCAGCTGAGAGCTGAGGACTTCCTGGATCTGCCCAGTGGACTTATCCTCCTGGTTCCTCTGAGTCGTGGCTCATGCATCCCTAACTCACTTGTCAGATTTATTGACCAGTAGGTAAATTCCATTAAAAGCATGGTGCTAAGGACCCAGTATAACCCCCCCAGCAGAGATCATTCCATCTTGAAAACACCAACTGTGGTTCACTCTTGTGAACTTCCTTCAAGGATTTGAAGGCCACATAATGAGAGGGAGAGATGAGTTGCCACCCCAGGTTTTCCTCATTCTGCCTGACCCCCTACCAAGTCCTCAATATTACACGTCTACATTGTGAACTTGGTGACATTATTAAAGGCCCCTGGTCACAACAGTTTATTAACTACACCTTGACTGTTGGTTCTCAAGTTGTCTCCTTTAACTCTACCCACTCAGAGGTCATAACCTTTGATATTAGCTTTCTTTCACAGGTGTGATCTAAGCTAAAGTCCATTTTTGATCCTGCTACATTGGTCACCTGGGGCATCCTCTACCTCCTGGCCTTTCTCTGCCTTTTTCTTTTCAGGTGTGTGGTTTCGCTTTGCCTGCAGCCAATGCCAGGTCAACAAAACAATGGCCCAGGTCCTCTCAGCAATGGTCAATAGGGACTCTGCATGTACCCCTCCCAATGAGGTAATTTGCATCTGGCTCTCATCCATCCACAATTCACAGGAATGAGCTTTTCTCTCCCGTACATGGTACCACTCCTGGCCTCTTCCCTCGGTGGCTGGCCAGTCAAAGACGGGTAAGACCCTGCAAAACCAGGGCAACCTAAGACAGACACAGTCAAATGTCAGTATGCCAGAGGTGGGTCAACAAGGTTCGGGCATAGCACCCAAGCTCCCANAAAATAAAATAAAATAAAGAAAGAAAGAAAGAAAACTAAAGTATAACTAAAAGATTTATTTCCCTTAAAGTCTGAGAGATTGTGCCTCCAAACACTAGATTTTAAGTCATTTAAAGTCATATGAGATTTGTTGTTACCAAATAAAGTTTCTTCTCTCTATTTAAGCAACTACCTAAGGGAAAACTCATACCCAGCATGACTACTGAAATTTCCTGGAAAGTAGATGCTGAGTCCAGACACCACATGGACAAATGAACAAAAGAAGAAGCCCAATAATGGACACTTCAGACCCCTGGTTGAGAAATTCTAACAGACATTTAAGTTTTTGGGTTTTTTTCACCGTGTTCCTCTTTTGGTTCCCTGCCTAGAAAATGTACCTGGCTACTCTCGCCTTCACAGGCACTAGTCAAGGATTTTGTTCTCTCTGTAATTATACTTTTTGGAGTCTTTTAGATATATCCACTGAGCAGGGGTACCCCAGTCGCCACCTCCTATGCCCCCTTTCAGCATGGAAGAAGTCAGAGCAGTCAGCACCCCAATTCTCTCTTGGCAATTGGGGTAACCTCCTCAGAGGGTAATGTGATAAAAGTAGGAGCTAAAAATTGGCTAGGCAATTTAGGGTCAAGACCCCCCCACCCTAAGAGCCAGTTTCTTTCTCAGCTGAGAGCTGAGGACTTCCTGGATCTGCCCAGTGGACTTATCCTCCTGGTTCCTCTGAGTCGTGGCTCATGCATCCCTAACTCACTTGTCAGATTTATTGACCAGTAGGTAAATTCCATTAAAAGCATGGTGCTAAGGACCCAGTATAACCCCCCCAGCAGAGATCATTCCATCTTGAAAACACCAACTGTGGTTCACTCTTGTGAACTTCCTTCAAGGATTTGAAGGCCACATAATGAGAGGGAGAGATGAGTTGCCACCCCAGGTTTTCCTCATTCTGCCTGACCCCCTACCAAGTCCTCAATATTACACGTCTACATTGTGAACTTGGTGACATTATTAAAGGCCCCTGGTCACAACAGTTTATTAACTACACCTTGACTGTTGGTTCTCAAGTTGTCTCCTTTAACTCTACCCACTCAGAGGTCATAACCTTTGATATTAGCTTTCTTTCACAGGTGTGATCTAAGCTAAAGTCCATTTTTGATCCTGCTACATTGGTCACCTGGGGCATCCTCTACCTCCTGGCCTTTCTCTGCCTTTTTCTTTTCAGGTGTGTGGTTTCGCTTTGCCTGCAGCCAATGCCAGGTCAACAAAACAATGGCCCAGGTCCTCTCAGCAATGGTCAATAGGGACTCTGCATGCACCCCTCCCAATGAGGTAATTTGCATCTGGCTCTCATCCATCCACAATTCACAGGAATGAGCTTTTCTCTCCCGTACATGGTACCACTCCTGGCCTCTTCCCTCGGTGGCTGGCCAGTCAAAGACGGGTAAGACCCTGCAAAACCAGGGCAACCTAAGACAGACACAGTCAAATGTCAGTATGCCAGAGGTGGGTCAACAAGGTTCGGGCATAGCACCCAAGCTCCCACTGGACCGCTCCTCATGCAAAATTAAATACAAAGGGTGGAGATATAGTATAGCCAGTATGCTGAGAATTACGCATGTGCAGAGGTTGTCCCTCATCAACCTAACCTGGCCTAGGCAGCTGAGACCATACAAGCAGCATTGCAGACCTGGGCCAATCAGAAGATGACAAGAGGAGAGCAGGAATGCAAACAGTACATAACCCCTATCCCTGCCCCCAGTAAACGAGTCCATGTCAGCTCGCCCTCTGTCTGTGTTCACCTGACTCCCAGGGTCTGTGTTTTGACTCTGCGCCTTCACCCCCATTCCTTCTGTTGGTCGGACTCAGAAATTCCCCAGCAGGCCTGGGGATTGACTACAATGTGTTTTATGATATTTATTGATTTTCATATGTTGAACCATCCCTGCATCTCGGGTATGAATCCAATTTGGTCATGATGGATGATCTTCTTGATCTGGGTCTGTATGCAGTTTGCAAGTATTTTGTTGAGAATTTTTGCATCTGTGTTCATTAATGAGATGGGTCTATAGTTCTCCTTTTTAGTTGTATCTTTGCCTGGTTTTGATATTAGAGTGATACTGGCCTCATAGAAGGAATTTGGCAGATTTCCCTCTGCTTGAATCCTTCTGAACAATTTGAGTAATAATGGTTGTAAGTCTTTTTGAAATGTTTTATAGAATTATGCTGTGAAGCCATCTGGGCCTGGGCATTTTTTAGTTGGGAGGTTTATTACATCTTCAATTTCTTCATATATTATGGGTGTGTTTAAGCTCTTGATCTCTTCTTGGTCAAGATTTGGTGATTCCTAGGATTTCAGATATTCATCCATTTCTCCTAGGTTTTCAACCTTAGTAGAGTATAGGTTTTTGAAGTATTCCCATATGATTTTCTGGATCTTTTCATTGTTTGTTGTGATATTTCCCCTTTCATCACGGATTCTATTGATTTGGAGTTGCTCTTTCTTTCTTTTGGTTAACTGGGCTAGAGGTCTATCTTGTTTATTCTCTCAAAGAACCAACTTTTGGATTCATTGATTTTTTTTGTATTGTTTTCTTTGTTTCTATAATTCATTGATTTCTGCTCTGATTTTTGTTGTTTCTTCCTGTCTGTTGCATTTAGGGTTCATTTGTTGTTGTCTCTCAAGTGTTTTTAGCTGCAGTGTTAAATTATTCACTCGTGCTCTTTCTATTTTTCTAACTTCCCTCTTAGGACTGCTTTTAAAGTAGCCCATAGGTTTTGTTGTGTTGTATTATCATTGTCTTTCAGTTCCAGGAATGCTTTTCTTTCTTTCTTTCTTTCTTTCTTTCTTTTTTTCTTTCTTTCTTTCTTCCTTTCTTCCTTCCTTCTTTCCTTCCTTCCTTAACCCATTCATTATTCAGGGGAGTGTTGTTTAGTCTCCATGTGTTCTTATAGATACTAGGGCTTATCCTGGTGTTGATATTGAGCTTTATTGCACTGTGGTCTGATAGAATGCATGAAATTATTTCAATCTTTTTGTATTTGTTGAGGTTTTTTCTGTGTCCCAGTATGTGGTGGATTTTTGAGAATGTTCTGTGGGGTTCTGAGTAGAAAGTGTATTCTCTGGTGGAATATTTGGTCGATGTCTGTGAGGTCCATTTGATGTATTGTATCATTCAGTTCAGATGTCTCTCTGTTTATTTTTGTCTGGTTGACCTCTCCAAAGGTTTCAGTGGGGTATTGAAGTCCCCTACTATGTGTGTGCTGGGAATAATCTGTGCCTTGAGGTCCTGGAGAATTGTCTTTATAAAGTTTGGTGCACCAGAGTTTGGTGCATATATATTCATGATTGTGAGATCTTCATGGTCAATTTTTCCTTGATAAAGATGTAATGGCCCTCTTTGTCTCTTCTGATTTTTTTTACTTTGAAGTCTGTTTTGTCAGATATTAAAATAGCAACATGTGCTTTCTTTTTGGTACCATTTTCTTGGGATATTTTTTCTTATTCTTTTTTTAATTTTATTTATTTTTTATGTGTATGAATGTACTGTCTGCATGTAGGTTTGTGCATCTGTGTCATGCAAAGTGTCGGATTCCCCTGGAACTGAAGTTAAAGACGGTTCTCAGCTGCCATGTGGGTGCTGGGGATCGAACCCAGGTCCTCTGCAAGAGCAGTTGGCACTCTTAACCGCTAGGCCATCTCTCCAGCCCTGGAATATTTTTTCCATCCCTTCACCTTAAGTTGGTGCCTATCCTTGAGAGTGAGATGGGTTTCTTGTAGACAGCATATAGATGGGTTCTGTTTCCTAATCCATTCTCCCAGTCTATGGCTTTTGATTGGAGTGTTTAGTCCATTAATATTTAAGGTTACAACTGAAAGATGTGTGTTGCTTCCTTTCACCTTATTATCCATTTGCATTTTTAGTCTCAGTTTCTACTTACAGTTATGCCTGGGGATAGTTGCTCCTCTCTTCTGTCCTTTGAATTGCTTCAAGTATTTCCTGAAGGGTTGGTTTTCTGGGCACATATACTATCATCTTGTTTATGTTATGGAAGATTTTTCTCTCTCCTTCAAGTATAATCAACATTTTTTGCTGGGTATAGTAACCTGGGTTGGCATCTATAGTCCTTTAACACTGGGAATGCTTTGCTCTTCTTGCTTTCATAGTTTGCTTTGAGAAGTCAGTTGTAATTCTGATTGGTTTCCCCTTATATATAACTTGTTTTTCTCTCGTGGGTTTCAGAATTTTGTCTTTGTTTTGGGCATCTAGCATTTTAACTATGATATGGCATGGGGAGTTTCTTTTCTGGTCTTGTCTGTATGGAGTTCTAAGTGCTTCTTGTATTTGTATGGGTGTGTCTATTTTTAGTTTGGGGAAATTTTCATCTATATTCTGTTGAAGATCTGATCAATCCCATTTTCTTGGGATTCTTCTCCTTCCTCTATCCCTATGATGTGGAGGTTTGATCTTTTTATAGTGTCCCACAGCTCCTGGTTGTTACACTTTTGTGTGTTTTTAAATTTTTCATAGTCTTTACTTGAGGTTTTTAGTTGTTCTGTGTTATCTTCCAGGTCTGATACTCTTTGTTCTGCTTCTTCCACTCTATTTCTGAGGCTTTTTCCATTCCTTTCTTCTTGATTGGATGAGTGTTCTTTTCCTTTTTCATTTCATCCTGTGATTTCTTTAGTATTTCCACTTCCTTTTGGAGCCTCTCAATCTCTTCTCAGTGCTCTTTACTTCGCTGGTTGGCTTCCATTTTTCATTGTTTCCACTTCCTCCTGAGTTTGTCATCTTCTTCTAGTTCTTTCTGGAGTTTGTCATTGCATTAGTCAGGGTTCTCTAAAGAAACAGAAGTAACAGGACGAATATATAGCTATATACAATTTATTGATTTGCTCACGTGACAGAGTTCAAGGAGTCCAACAGTAGCTGCACCACACTGGAAAGGCTGAGAGAATCCAGGGAACTGCTCAGTCCGCAAGGCTGGATGTCTCAGTAGTCCCAATCTAGTGCTGAAGGCCCAAATGGATTCCAGGAGATCTCTGGTCTCAGTACATGCTGGGATCCGAAAGGTTGATCACAGCAACAAGACAAACTCACCAGATGAGAGAGGCAAGCCGTAGGAGAAAAGGGACCAGCTCCTTCTGCCGTGGCCTAATATACAGCCTGCTGGCAGAAGGTAACACCCACATTTGGGGTGGGCCATCCGGGTTGAAGTGGTCCAATCCAAACATCCCTTTTCTCTTATTTGTTCCTTAGTCTAGTCAAGTTTGTCCCGTATCCTGCGGGACTCAGTTACTAGTGGGTTTTCGAGGGGAGACCCCAATCCTGAAATATAATGGGCGGGAGAAAAGAGGGAGAACAAGAAAAGTTGTCAAGGTCTCTTTTAATGAAATAAAAGCGGTTACATTTATACTTTGCAGAAAGTTAGGAAGTAAGGAGGGGGAGGCTGTGGGGATAGTCAGGGCAAGGGTGGTCTGGCAAGACTTGCAAAACGTGTTTAAGATAAGCTTGGAATGTCCTGTGGGCTGAAACATCCTCTGGCTTATCTTCAGCAAACGTTAGCATATCCCTAAGATCGGATCCGTGCTGAGCCAGCAGGGCTTGTCCAGGCTTGTCCAGGCAGGACTGTGTCTCAGTCTCCAACACAAGTTGACACACAGGATTAACCATCACAGTCATTCTCTCCCTTTAGTTCTTTCCGAAGTTTGTCATTCTCTCCCTCTAGGTCCTTCTTGAGTTTTCATTCTCTCTCCTTAGTTTTCTGACTTGTTCTTTATATTCTTTAATTTCTTTGAATATGTCTGCAATTGTTCCTCTAAGATCTGATTCTTGGGTCACCTCCAGGGGGATCCCACTGTAGGAATCTCCCACAGGGTTGGTAGAGCTTGGTGTGGAATTACCCTGCACCTTTCCCATGTTGTCCCTTTGTCATCATGTCCCTTGCATATGGGTTTCCCTTTTTGCCTGTATTCCAATGTGAATCACAAATGTCTCCTCACTGTGTTAAGGCTTGCTTTGCTTGCCTCCTTCAAATGCCTTTTTTTTTCCTCCTTGTTTATGGAATGGTGACTTTTCTAGGTTTCAGGCTTTCAATTTTGTTTAAATATTGGAAGTCTAACTCACTCTTCCCTTTCTGTTCTGAAGGTTTTCCAAAAAATCCACTTGGACACTCCCTCAGTTAGCTGGGGGTGGGGGGCTGCGGAGGATATGCCTGGCTTAGCCCATGCCCGAGTACTCCATACTTCAGGTGGTCCTGGGAAATCCCGGATCTAAGCTCTGTGCACTCAACTTTCACAGTGACAACAGGTCTACCTTTTATACCAGCTTGCAGGGTGACTGTGCCCCAATAGCCACACAAGACAATGATTTAATCATCCAACAAACCAATAAAACAATCATTCAACAACACAGAGATAGAATTACCCAACAATCTGCCTGGCTGAAGTGCATGGCTCCTACCTGTGCTTCAGATGGTCCTGAGAAGTCCCCGATCTAAGCTCTGTGAACTCATAATATTCTTCTTACAGTGTTAAGAGTTTTCTTTAGTTCCACACAGAGTCACAGTAGTCCAGGGAAGCCTTGGCATATGGCTGAGCAGTACTGGAATAAAGATGTCAGGGAGCTGCAGAGATGGCTCAGGGGTTAAGAGCCTTGACTGCTAGTGCAAAGGACCCAGGTTCAATTCTCAGCACCCATATGGCAGCTAACTATTGTTGGTAACTCCAGTTCCAGGGGATCCGATGCCTCTTCTGACTCTGTAGGCATTGCACAACATGGGTGCACTTACACACATGCAGGCAATACACACATACACATAAAATAAAAACAATAAATAAAAATTTTTTTAATTTTTATTTTTGTATGTGTATGAATGTACTGTCTGCATGTAGGTTTGTGCACCGTGTCATGCAATGCTGCGGAGGTCAGAAGAGGGTCTCAGATTCCCCTGGAACTGGAGTTCTCCTGGAATTGGAGTTACAAACGGTTCTCAGCCGCCATGTGGGTGCTGGGGATCGAACCTGGGTCCTCTGCAAGAGCAGTCGGTGCTCTTAACTGCTAGGCTATCTCTCCAGCCCCTAAATAAAATATTTTTTAAAGATGTCAGAGTCTAGCTGGGTGTGGTGGCACACGCCTTTAATCCTAACACTTGGGAGGCAGAGGCAGGTGGATCTCTGTGAGTTCAAGGCCAAGCCTGGTCTACAGAGTGAGCTCCAGGCCAGCTGGGACTAAAGGGAGACCCTGTCTCAAAAATACCAAAAAAAAAAGTCAGAGTCTGTACCTGAAATATATCTGCGTAAAGTGTATCTTCCCTTGCCATGCCATCCTCAGCACAGAATTGGGGCTATTATCAACCAATCAGTATTATTTTTTTCCTTTTTTAAACTAAACTTTTTAAAAAATGTTTATGAGTGTACCATCTGCATGTAGGTAGGTGCACTTGTGTCGTGCAATGCTCTGGAGGTCAGAAGAGGGTGTCAGATTCCCCTGTAACTGGAGTTTAAGGAGGGTTCTTAGCCACCATGGGGGTGCTGGGAATCTAACCTGGGTCCTCTGCAAGAGCAGTCGGCGGTGCTCTTAACCACTGAGCCATCTCTCCAGCCCCTAAAGTAAACTGTTTTAAACTATGACATTTACATACATTGTATATCAATGTACTGCTCATATCCCTCCAGGGATTTTTTTTTATTTTGTTCTCACGTGTATGTTTCATGCTTTCTCCAGTTCTCTTGAACAGGCCTTGTCACAACATTTTAGGCCTTCCCCTCATTGGGACATAAGGACATCTTGGGTTCAGGCTTATAGGTGGAGGGGTGGCTGGGCTTAGCTCCCTGCCAAGGAGTGGGCCTTCATCTTCCCACACTTCAGGGACCAGGTCGAACACGATAGCTGGGCTTTTTTCCTCCTTGCCTCCTTTCACAGGTAAACAGAGCCTCACCCCACCCCTGACTTCAAGGAACCTGATGTTGCCCCTCTTCCATGAAACACCTTGTCAGGAGCTATGCGTCTGAGGCTGTTGATATCTCTAGACTCTGAAGTCAGAAAGCTCTTGCTCAGGCTTTGCTTTTTCTAAAATTTTATTTATTTTTATTTTATGCATATGAGTGTTTTTGCCTGCGTGTATGAAAGTGCACTACATGTGTGCAATGCTTCCTCTGGAGGTCAGAAGAGGACATCAGATTCCCTGGAACTATAATTATGGTTGTTAGCCACTATGTGGGTACCAGGAATCAAACCCAGGTCCTCTGGAAAGGCAGCAGTCGTTGTCACTGCTGAATCAGCTCTCCAGCCTCCAGACTCCTATTTGTTTTTGTTGTTTTTTGGGGGGGTTGGTTTTGTTTGGGGGAGTTGTTTATCTACTTCTAGTTCACAGAGATGCCATTTCAGTCTGGGGCCTAGCTATGTCTTTCAGTTTGTCTTTTTCTTTTTTTCCTTCTTTTTTTTTTTTTTTTTTTTTTTTTGTTTTGTTTTTTTTTGTCTTTTCAAGGCAGGGTCTCCCTGTAGCCCCAACTGTCCTAGAAGTCACTCTGTAGACCAGGCTGGCCTTGAATTCACAAAGATCTGCCTGCCTCTGCCTCCTAAGTGCTAGGATTAAAGGCATGCACCACCACACCTGGCTCAGTTTGTCTTTTTCTATTTTAGTTATTAACATATTTATTTATCATGTGCATGGGGGGGGTCAGAGGACAACAGTCAGCATGCAGGTTCTCACCTCCCACCTTGTTGGGGAGCTCTTGTTTCTGCCATGCTGACTACCCAGGCTAGCCACCTGGCTTCAACGTGATTCTCCTGTCTCTGCCTCCCATCTCACAGTAAGGAGTGTGCACCATTGCATCCAGAACTTCACACAGGTCCCAGGAGCCAGCATAGGCCTCCAGGTGTGCAGGTAGCACTTTCACCAAGGATCTTCCCTAGCACCGTTTTATTTATTTTAGCTACACATTGGAACAGAGAAAGGCTGCAGCAGAAATAGCTATGCCAGCTTGACTGCAGTCAGGGACTGGACTCTGGGCATGCTTTCTTTTATTAAATGTAGAAAAAGAGACAGATAATTTTACAAAACTTCAGACGTCAGTGTCAGTAGTTTGAGCACATGAACATGATCAGAGGGCCAGCGGCTCCATGGAACAGAGTTTTTCTATGGAGGTGGAGACACTGTTTCCCCAAGTCTGTCTGTCTGTCTGTCTGTCTGTCTCTCTCTCTCTCTCTCTCTCACACACACACACACACACACACTGAATGAACTACTCTTTAAAGGGGGAAGGCACAGCATGCAGGCCAAGCCCCATCAACACCCTCTTCTCTCTCCTTTTGGCGGAGCTGAGCCCAAGGATAACAGCAGACTGTGGCACTGGGGCCTGGGTTCCTCTGAAAGGCAGAGTGTGAAGCTCCTTTGCAGACAGCTCCAGGGGAGTGCCTCCCCCTGGTGGCCACAGAGGAAACTGTGATGCTTTCAGGCAAGAACAACCTCAACTTAGGAGGTAGGTAAAGTTTTTCACATAGACCTGTGGGAATGGCACGACCTGCTGAAGAAGGTTTGCTTAACCCAGAAACCCTCTGTCCTCTGTGACAGCTCCCACGCTCTGACCCCTACTTGGTCTACATCCTGCCCCTCAGCATCAGAGCATTTATTCTGGAGGTCTCATGATCTAGGAAGGTCGTCAATGGAGTTCCTTAACTCAAATGTCCAGACCCCTCCACTAAGGCCACACAGCACAGTAAGAAGGCAATCTGAGACAGACCCGGTCTGAACCCTACCTCTATCCTCATTGGCACTCTATCTCTGAACAAATTAAATAATCTCTCCGAACCTGTGGCTCTTCATTTATAAAGGATGGATAATAACTGATTATACTTCAATGGATTATGGAATTAAAATTAAATCATCAGAACCAGGTGACCAATAATTTCTCTATGTTACCCATTTGGAGGTTTCTAGCTCTGGTTACACATTCTAAGCCTCTGCCATCAGTCTCTTCTGGCTTTTTGGCAACAGAGATGGAGAATTTTGTTTCGTTTTATTTTTGAGGAGGAGACAGGCCCCAGGTGGTATATACAAGGTGGGGGCCCCAAATTGGGGCCAAAATCCTCAGGCTCTAAAGTTGCTCCAGAGAATCACAAGCATACAAACAACTTCTGGCTGCCTCTGCCTGAGCTTCTCTGTTTTATTCTTTTCCACCCTGTGACCCACGGGTCCTGTATTCTGAAGAGCATGGGTAGCATTCTCCAGCCCTGCTGGAGGTGATAGCAAGCATGATGAGATGTGCTTTCAGTCAAGCTAAAGTCTTAGGTACTAAGCCTGTGTTTCTCTGTGGGGAAAGGACATACCCCTCCCCTCACAGTATTCCACAGCACAAGGAGGAGCTTGGCTGAACACCCTTGGTGGTATGAATATGCACCCCTTGCAAGTAGGAAACAGATCAGATCTGCCTGGGATAGCTGTCTACCAGAATAAGGGTTGCTAGTTAGACATCCAAATAAAACCTCACAGGGCCATTCAAAATCCTTTCCCTCAACAATTGCTACCTGCTCCCCCAGTTTCTGCTCTTTACATTGGGAACAAAAAAAGGCAAAACAGTCCCTGCTGTCCATGTTTGAGGGAACACTCACAGCAAGCCCAAGATGTTCTCCTGTTGAATATAAACAATTTCACAGGGTGTCAGCTTCAGACAAGGCCACTCTGTGGCTGTGCTGAATCTAGACAAAAACAAGTTCAAACCCTCTATGTCTTTTCTGACACCCCCTTAGTGCCTTAGTGCCTTAGGCTGTGTTCCCCTTCGGTGTAACAAGCAATAAGCGCAGTTCATCTTACCGCAGATGGGTTCCCGGTGATCTCAATCTGGAGGTCAGTCTGAATGAAATGAGGATCAAGTCACGCAGAGATGTGCAGGAAGAACATTCTAGGCAGGCAGAACAGGAATGCAAAGGCTCTGGTGTGAGAACACAACTACTGTTTGCTCAACAACAACCTTAGGGAAAAAGAGTTAGGCCATTGTAGAAAGCATAGGTTGTGCTGTGCAGCTGAACTGAAAAGTGGAGGTGACTTGTTCTGGGAAAGAAGATGCACACGTTGCAAATACACAATGAACTGCCTTCACTGTGCTTCATGAGTGGTTGCCAGCAAAGTCACCGTGTGTCCTCATGCCCTGCTGAGGCTACCCCTGAGGACATTTTTCTCCATATAACAGCACAAGATGAGCTCTCTACCCTCTTTTTGAGGAAGATCCATTGAAAGGAACTCTGTTTGAAATGATTGCTTCATGCTCTCATGAAGTAAGACAGCAGATGCCAATCCCCCTCCTCCAAGTGGTCTTGCCAGCTGACTCTATGACATATATGACATACATGTCACTAACACACTAGGAAAAAGACTGTCTCTTTGGCTTAGGTCAAGCATTTGTGTGGTCCAATGTCATTTAGTAGTGAGCAAGACTGAGCGAATTTCATCATACCAGCTGAAATTTATGCCCCAGAAAGAATACAAAGGTCTTCTTCTAGTTGCCAGCAACATAAACTGAAAATTCTCTGCAGTGGTACAAGGTTGCAGACTGCAGGTGTGAACACACACACACACACACACACACACACACACATTCCACACCATCCTGAGCCCTAACCCCAACCCAGGTATCTCAGGGATCCTGGTGCCTAACAAGTTTCCAACTGAGTGAGAAAGGGCTGAAAGTGATATTGCTAATATTGTTTTAGAATTGGCATTTAATAAAGAACAAAAGTAAACTTTTGATTCTTTCTGCCTGTCCCTACATGTCCAGAAATCTCTGGTCCATTAAAATTAATAAAATCAAGTATAGTCTAATCTGTGAAGAGAGTAAACCCTGATTTGGGGCACAAACTGGCCACAGAGTGCTCTGCAGACCTTGCTGGGAAACTCCCCTCTGGGGGGGGGGATTCCTTCAGGATAACCTGCTCCGGGCTGTGGTGGCACCTTGCTGTAACCTCTGCACTGCGGAGTGGGGACTCTACTTTCTACTTCAGTAGCCGCAACCAGCCTCTCAGTCCTCATCCCGACTCCAGGAAGATGGTGGTGTCCAAGGAGATGTGCTACTTTTGCTTCGATTTGCTCTACTGTTACCTGTACAGATACCAGCAACCCAGGACCCCCAGCTTCACCAACGAGCCCTACCCACTGTTTGTAACATGGAAGACTGGTGGAGACAAAAGATTGAGTGGATACACAGGTACTTTTTCTGCTGTGAATTTGCATTCAGGACTCAGGGGGTACACACTTACCAGTGCCCTTAAAGATAGCCTTTTCCCCCCAGTGACAAGGGATGAGTTGCCACAGCTCTTCTGTTCAGTGTCTCTGTTCACTAACCTTGAAAATGTCTGTGACTATTTGGACTGGAAGGTGGGTGTACATGGCATTAGAATAGAATTCATCAATGAAAATGGATCAAAACGCAGTGCCACTTACCTACCAGAGGTTGCAGAGGGTCAGGAATGGGACCGTATTCAGACCATGGACTCTGCTGAGGAAACGTGGATGCAAGGCTCCAGTTACTAATGAATTCAGGAAAACCATAAAACTGACCAGGTACCATAGTGAAAAATGACCTTGAGTTATGATAAATACTAATGAATTCAGGACAACCATAAAACTGACCAGGTACTGTAGTGAAAAATGACCTTGAGTTATGATAAATACCTTGCTCATTGCCAACATCATCACATTCAAAATGGCATTGAGCAACCCCTCTCACAATACAACCATTATTCCTGACACCGAGCCCTACAACCAGTCACTGGGCCTCTCTGCAGAACTCTTCCCAGGAGACACTACATCTTCTTGGTTGCTATAGTGAAGCTTCAACTTTGTCAGTTAAGATCATCGTGGTAACTGGTAGGAAAATTGCATTTGCTAGATCCTGTTTTAAGGGCAAGGAACAAAGTTATCCCTTAAGTCCCTCAGCCAAATTAGTATGGGCATTAAGTATGGTTGTTAAGCATCCAGAAAGGCTAAGTTACATCAGCCTAATACTTTTAACTACTGTATAATATTTTAGAAAAGGCTTGGACAAAAGCTCAAACAGCCTTGTATAAGAAATACTAGGAAGCACTCCCATGAAATAAATACAGTGGTTAGATACAATGTCATGACAAACTAGTTGTTGTTTTTTTCCTCATTCTTTATATCCTCCGCCCATATACCAAAAATTCCTAAGTCTGAAAATAAATAGTAGCTTAATTCTAGAACCTGTTAAGGGATTCACAATGTAAGAGCCCAGTTGTTTTCAGATCACAAGGAATATAACATTAATGTTGCTCAGTTTGTCTTACAACTGGGTAATTGGCCCTAGCATCCACAGATGAGGAATACCATTTGTTGTTTGTTTTTTGTTTTTTTTACATATGTATGAATGTACTGTCTGCATGTAGGTTTGTGCACCCATGTCGTGCAATGCAGCGGAAGTCAGAAGAGAGTCTCGGATTCCCCTGGAACTGGAGTTCTCCTGGAATTGGAGTTACAGACAGTTCTCAGCCACCATGTGGGTGCTGGGGATTGAACCCAGGTCCTCTGCAAGAGCAGTCAGTGCTCTTAACCGCTAGGCTATCTCTCCAGCCCCTGTTGTTTTTCTGGGACTGAGTTACTTCACTTAACATAGTATCTTGTGTTACTTCACTTAGCATAATATCTTCTAGTTCCATCTATTTACCTGCAAAGTTCATGATGGCATCTTTCTTTACCACTGCATAGAACTCCATTCTGTAAATGTACCACATTTCCTCTATCGTTCGCTGGTTGAGGGGCACTTGGGTTGGTTCCAACTCTCAAGAAGCTGCAGTAACATGGTTGTGCATGTATCTCTGTGGTAGGATGAGTCTTGTGGGTATCTACCCAGGAGTGGTCTGGCTGGGTCAGGTGGTAGGCTCATTTTGAGTCTTTTAAGGGTTCTCCACACTGCTTTCCATAATGGTTGTATGAGTTTGCTTTCCCACCAGCAGTAGATGAGTGTTACCCTTTCCCCACAACCTCTCCAGCATTTGGTATCATTTGTTTTCTTGATCATAGCCAGTCTTATAGGAGTGAGATGGTATCTTAAAGTGGTTTTAATTTGCATTTCCTTAATTTTTAGTGACTTTGAACACTTTTTTTTTTGTATTCTTGAGACAGGGTCTTCCTTTAGTCACAGCTGTCCTGGAGCTTGCTCTGTAGACCAGGCTGGCCTTGAACTCACAGAGATCTACCTGCCTCTGCCTCCCAAGTGCTAGGATTAAAGGCATGCAACACTATGCCTGGCGACTTTGAACACTTTTTAAGATGTTTCTCAGCCATCTCTAATTCATCACTTGTGGAGTCTCTGTTCAGCTCTTTACTCCATCTTTTGAGTGAGTCATTTGTTTTCTTCTTTGTTTTTTGAGTAGTTTATATATTCTGGAAGTTAATGCTCTGTCATATGTATCAGCAGTGAAGGTTTCCTCCCATTTTGGGTTGTTTCTTCACTTCCTTGATTGTTTCTTTTGATGTACAGAAGCTTTTTAGTTTAATGAGGTCCCATTTGTCAATTGTTGACCTTATTTCCTGTGCAGCTGCTGTCTGATTTAGGAAGTCTTTTCCTACCCTATGTCTTGTAGTCTGCTGCCAACTTTGCCTTCTATCACCTTCAGAGTTTTGGGTTTCACATTGATGTCTTTGATCCATTTGGAGTTGATTTTTGTACAGGGCAAGAGGTAGGGGTTTAACTTTATTCTTCTACAAGTGGTGATCCAGTTTTGCCAACACCATTTGCTGAAGATACTGTCTTTCCTCCTTTGTGTCTCCTTGGCCCCTTCTCAAATATGAGGTGGCTCAAATTGTATGTGCTCAAGTTTGGATCTTCAGTTTTATTCTATTGGTCTACAGGTCTGTTTCTGTGCCAATACCAAACTGTTTTTATGACTATAGCTCTGTAGTATAGTTTGGAGTCTGGTGTAGAGATCCTCCCTGTATTGCTCTTTTCCTTCAGGGTTGCTTTGGCTATTCAGGGTCTTTTGTTTTTCCAAATGAAATTGAGGATTTTTTTTCCAAGCCTGTGAAGAAGCTCTTGGGGATTTTGATTGGGATTGCATTAAATCTGTACACGAGTTTGGGTAGAATGGACATTTTTACTATATTTATTTTCCCAATCCATGAACATGGGTGGTTTGTCCATCTTCTGATGTCTTCTTTAATTTCCTTCTTCAGGAGTTCAGAATTCTTATTGTAGAGATGTTTTGTTGTAGAAATCTTTGGCCTTAGAGGTCAACCAGGTCCCAGGGGACTATGCATGGGGGAATCCCTTGAAATGTCCTGCAAATGTGAGTCACCAGTCTTCCTATGCACAGAGGTCTTGGAGATCCACTAATGGGACTTCAGCCAGTGTCCAGTGTATAAAAAGGAAAGTTTGCTCATGCTTCAAAAGGGAAGCCTGGTCTAACAAGACCTGACTTTGTCCTCAAGTGGTTGGAACTGGTAAATGGAAAGCCAAAAGGAGCCAGGGGCTCCCTCCACACACCCCCAAAGCCCAAGTGACACTTGAGGAACAAATCCTCAACTGACCTAGAGAAAACAAAAACCTTGGTTATTCTGGGCTTACAGTGTGGCCTTAAACATCCAAATGGAAAGTATAACAAGAAGAAGAAAAAAAGAAGTATCAGGCTGATGTAACTTAGCCTTTATGGATGCTTAATGACCATACTTAATGCCCATACAAATAATTGGCCAAGGGTCTTAAGGGATGACTTTGTTCCTTCTCCTCAGAAGTCAACTAAGTTCCAGGGGATTATGCATGGGGGCATCTCTTGAAATGTCCTGCAAATGTGAGTCACCATTCTTCCTGTGCAGGGAGGTCTTGGAGATCCACTAATGGGACTTACAGCCAGTGTCCAGTCTACAAAGAGGAAAGACTGCTCATGCTTCAAAAAGGGAAACCTGGTCTAGCAAGACCTGACTTTGTCCTTGTCCTAGTTTGTCTTCCATTGCTGTGACAAAACACTCTGACCGACACCAACTTGGAGAGGAAAGGGTTTATTCAGCTTACATCTCCTGGGTCATAGTTCATCACTTAGGGAGCCCAAGGCAGGAGCTGAAGCACAGGCCATGGAGGCGTGCTGCTTACTGGCTTGCTCTCTTGGCTAATGCTCAGCCTGCCCTTTTATACCATACACATCAACCTGCCCAGGGTGGCACTATTAATTGTGGGCTGGGCCCTCCCACACTGCTCAACCATTAAGACAATACTCCACAGATGTGGCCACAGGCCAATCCAATGGAGCCAATTCCCCAACTGAGGCTCCCTCAACCCAGGTGTGTCAAGTTGACACTAAAGCTATCCAGCACAATTGACCCCTTGTCAACTTGACACACAAAACACATCACTATTAAACCACCACCTTTCCAGTTCTTATCCCCAAAGTATGATGTTAACATTAATCACAACCTAAGACAGTACAACCTTAAAAGCCCCACAGTCCTTAAAATGTCCAAACACTTAAAAGTTCACCCCCCCCGCCTAGGGAGTAACTGTGAGGAGAGACCTAGGTGGCCAGAGCTGGCTAGCACCTCAGTTCTACAAGCTAAGGGGCAACACCTACATTTATACATTTTATAGCCAAGATTTGGCCTTACTTAGGTTCTGGAAACAAAGATTTCCAGTAAATCCCAGAAGGTGCATAAAACCCCCTTTGATTGTGACTCCAGTCCTAGCTTTGATTAGTTGGCAGTCAGGGGTTACGGGGCTGAGAGTTTGGCCCTGGGGCTTGGGCTCTGCACCCTAAATTCCTGTCTCCCAATCTGAGCTCTGCACATTATTTGTTGGGTATCAATTCTGACCAAACATTCGTTAATAATAACCTGTGGGCCTGTGGGGGTCAGTGGGCAGGCACATTGTGGTGTTAAAACACTACCTGGCGCCAGATGAGGACTGGAGATGCTAAGCTCTGCTTCCACGGCACCAGAGTCTTTCAGGACGTAGCAGAAAGCCCCGGCTAGGGAGGCTTCAGGAACGAAGACAAAGGCCCCCCCTCCCCGGCATGGAAGGCCGAGGGAACGAACGACCCCAGCCGACACGCGCATTGGGAAGCTTAGGGAACGAGCGACAGCCTCCACGGCATGGGAAGGCCTCAGGAACGAGCGACAGCCTCCACAGCATGGGAAGTGTTCAGGAACGAGCGACAGCCCCCACGGCATGGGAAGGCTTCAAGAACGAGTGACAGCCTCCACTGCATGGGAAGGCTTCGGGAATGAGTGATAGCCTCCACGGCATGGGAGGGCTTCGGGAACGAGTGACATCCTCCACGGCATGGGAAGTCTTCAGGAACGAGTGACAGCCTCCACGGCATGGGAAGGCTTAGGGAACGAGGGAACGAGCGACAGCCTCCACGGCATGGGAAGGCTTCGGGAACGAGCGACAGCCTCCACGGCATGGGAAGGCTTCGGGAACGAGTGACAGCCTCCACTGCATGGGAAGGCTTCGGGAATGAGTGACAGCCTCCACGGCATGGGAAGGCTTCGGGAACGAGTGACAGCCTCCACGGCATGGGAAGGCTTCGGGAACGAGTGACAGCCTCCACGGCATGGGAAGGCTTCGGGAATGAGTGATAGCCTCCACGGCATGGGAAGGCTTCGGGAAGGAGTGACATCCTCCACGGCATGGGAAGTCTTCAGGAACGAGCAACAGCTTCCACGGCATGGGAAGGCTTGGGGAACGAGTGACAGCCTCCACGGGATGGGAAGTCTTCGGGAACGAGTGACAGCCTCCACGGCATGGGAAGGCTTCAGGAACAAGCGACAGCCTCCACTGCATGGGAAGGCTTAAGGAACGAGTGACAGTCTCCACTGCATGGGAAGGCTTCAGGAACGAACGACAGCCTCCACGGCATGGGAAGGCTTCAGGAACGAGTGACAGCCTCCACGGCATGGGAAGTCTTCAGGAACGAGTGACAGCCTCCACTGCATGGGAAGGCTTCGGGAATGAGCGACAGCCTCCACGGCATGGGAAGGCTTCAGGAACGAGTGACAGCCTCCACGGCATGGGAAGGCTTCAGGAACGAGTGACAGCCTCCACGGCATGGGAAGGCTTCAGGAACGAGCGACAGCCTCCACGGCATGGGAAGGCTTCAGGAACGAGCGACAGCCTCCACGGCATGGGAAGGCTTCGGGAACGAGTGACAGCCTCCACGGCATGGGAAGGCTTCGGGAACGAGCGACAGCCTCCACGGCATGGGAAGGCTTCGGGAACGAGTGACAGCCTCCACGGCATGGGAAGGCTTCGGGAATGAGTGATAGCCTCCACGGCATGGGAGGGCTTCGGGAACGAGTGACATCCTCCACGGCATGGGAAGTCTTCAGGAACGAGCAACAGCTTCCACGGCATGGGAAGGCTTAGGGAACGAGGGAACGAGCGACAGCCTCCATGGCATGGGAAGGCTTCGGGAATGAGCGACAGCCTCCACGGCATGGGAAGTCTTCAGGAACGAGTGACAGCCTCCACGGCATGGGAAGGCTTCGGGAACGAGCGACAGCCTCCACGGCATGGGAGGGCTTCAGGAACGAGCGACAGCCTCCACCGCATGGGAAGGCTTCGGGAACGAGTGACAGCCTCCACGGCATGGGAAGGCTTCGGGAACGAGTGACAGCCTCCACGGCATGGGAAGGCTTGGGGAACGAGTGACAGCCTCCACTGCATGGGAAGGCTTCGGGAATGAGTGATAGCCTCCACGGCATGGGAGGGCTTCGGGAACGAGTGACATCCTCCACGGCATGGGAAGTCTTCAGGAACGAGCAACAGCTTCCACGGCATGGGAAGGCTTGGGGAACGAGTGACAGCCTCCACGGGATGGGAAGGCTTCGGGAACGAGTGACAGCCTCCACGGCATGGGAAGTCTTCAGGAACGAGCGACAGCCTCCACGGCATGGGAAGGCTTCGGGAACGAGTGACAGCCTCCACGGCATGGGAAGTCTTCAGGAACGAGTGACAGCCTCCACGGCATGGGAAGGCATGGGAAGGCTTCGGGAACGAGTGACAGCCTCCACGGCATGGGAAGGCTTCGGGAACGAGTGACAGCCTCCACGGCATGGGAAGGCTTCAGGAACGAGCGACAGCCTCCACGGCATGGGAAGGCTTCAGGAACGAACGACAGCCTCCACGGCATGGGAAGGCTTCAGGAACGAGCGACAGCCTCCACGGCATGGGAAGGCTTCGGGAACGAGCGACAGCCTCCACGGCATGGGAAGTCTTCAGGAACGAGCGACAGCCTCCACTGCATGGGAAGGCTTAAGGAACGAGTGACAGTCTCCACTGCATGGGAAGGCTTAAGGAACGAGTGACAGTCTCCACTGCATGGGAAGGCTTAAGGAACGAGTGACAGTCTCCACTGCATGGGAAGGCTTCGGGAATGAGTGATAGCCTCCACGGCATGGGAGGGCTTCGGGAACGAGTGACATCCTCCACGGCATGGGAAGTCTTCAGGAACGAGCAACAGCTTCCACGGCATGGGAAGGCTTGGGGAACGAGTGACAGCCTCCACGGGATGGGAAGGCTTCGGGAACGAGTGACAGCCTCCACGGCATGGGAAGGCTTCGGGAATGAGTGATAGTCTCCACGGCATGGGAAGGCTTCGGGAAGGAGTGACAGCCTCCACGGCATGGGAAGGCTTCAGGAATGAGTGACAGCCTCCACGGCATGGGAAGGCTTCGGGAACGAGCGACAGTCTCCACGGCATGGGAAGGCTTGGGGAACGAGTGACAGCCTCCACGGGATGGGAAGTCTTCGGGAACGAGTGACAGCCTCCACAGCATGGGAAGTGTTCAGGAACGAGCGACAGCCCCCACGGCATGGGAAGTCTTCGGGAACGAGTGACAGCCTCCACTGCATGGGAAGGCTTCGGGAATGAGTGATAGCCTCCACGGCATGGGAGGGCTTCAGGAACGAGCAACAGCCTCCACGCCATGGGAAGGCTTCGGGAACGAGGGAATGAGCGACAGCCTCCACGGCATGGGAAGGCTTCGGGAACGAGTGACAGCCTCCACGGCATGGGAAGGCTTCGGGAACGAGTGACAGCCTCCACGGCATGGGAAGGCATGGGAAGGCTTCGGGAATGAGTGATAGCCTCCACTGCATGGGAAGGCTTCGGGAATGAGTGATAGTCTCCACGGCATGGGAAGGCTTCGGGAACGAGTGACATCCTCCACGGCATGGGAAGTCTTCAGGAACGAGCGACAGCCTCCACGGCATGGGAAGGCTTCGGGAACGAGTGACAGCCTCCACGGCATGGGAAGTCTTCAGGAACGAGTGACAGCCTCCACGGCATGGGAAGGCTTAAGGAACGAGTGACAGTCTCCACTGCATGGGAAGGCTTAAGGAACGAGTGACAGTCTCCACTGCATGGGAAGGCTTAAGGAACGAGTGACAGTCTCCACTGCATGGGAAGGCTTCGGGAATGAGTGATAGCCTCCACGGCATGGGAGGGCTTCGGGAACGAGTGACATCCTCCACGGCATGGGAAGTCTTCAGGAACGAGCAACAGCTTCCACGGCATGGGAAGGCTTGGGGAACGAGTGACAGCCTCCACGGCATGGGAAGGCTTCAGGAACGAGTGACAGCCTCCACTGCATGGGAAGGCTTAAGGAACGAGTGACAGTCTCCACTGCATGGGAAGGCTTAAGGAACGAGTGACAGTCTCCACTGCATGGGAAGGCTTCGGGAATGAGTGATAGCCTCCACGGCATGGGAGGGCTTCGGGAACGAGTGACATCCTCCACGGCATGGGAAGTCTTCAGGAACGAGCAACAGCTTCCACGGCATGGGAAGGCTTGGGGAACGAGTGACAGCCTCCACGGCATGGGAAGGCTTCGGGAACGAGTGACATCCTCCACGGCATGGGAAGTCTTCAGGAACGAGTGACAGCCTCCACGGGATGGGAAGTCTTCGGGAACGAGTGACAGCCTCCACGGCATGGGAAGGCTTCGGGAACGAGTGACAGCCTCCACGGCATGGGAAGTCTTCAGGAACGAGTGACAGCCTCCACGGCATGGGAAGGCTTGGGGAACGAGTGACAGCCTCCACGGCATGGGAAGTCTTCAGGAACGAGCGACAGCCTCCACGGCATGGGAAGGCTTCAGGAATGAGTGACAGCCTCCACGGCATGGGAAGGCTTAGGGAACGAGGGAACGAGCGACAGCCTCCACGGCATGGGAAGTGTTCAGGAACGAGCGACAGCCCCCACGGCATGGGAAGGCTTCAAGAACGAGTGACAGCCTCCACAGCATGGGAAGGCTTCAGGAACGAGTGACATCCTCCACGGCATGGGAAGTCTTCAGGAACGAGTGACAGCCTCTACGGCATGGGAAGTGTTCAGGAACGAGCGACAGCCCCCACGGCATGGGAAGGCTTCGGGAACGAGTGACATCCTCCACGGCATGGGAAGTCTTCAGGAACAAGTGACAGCCTCCACGGCATGGGAAGTCTTCAGGAACAAGTGACAGCCTCCACGGCATGGGAAAGCTTCGGGAATGAGCGATAAGCCTTCTGGTTCAGCCAGGTACCAGAAGTGGGGTCTGGAGAAACAGAATTGAAAGAATGAAAATGTTCCTGTCTGATGTCCTAGGACCTTAGAGCAGACACAAGGTACACTGTTACCATGCTAAGGTAGGGATTTTGGAGGTTAACCCAAGCAATTGCAGAAGGATGAGTCAGCAGAAGCAGGTTCAAGAACAAGAAGGGGCATGGGAAGAGGCTGGACAAGAAAAGCCACCCCCCCCCCTTCCAGCTCACAATGGACTGGAGCAGCCTTTTCTTCTGCCCAGGTGTCAGGTTTAATTGCCTGCAGCAGTGTAAAAATATGGAAGGCATTCTCTCATGTGGGGGTGCCTAAAACCTTGCTACTTATAGAGAAGAAAAAATGGAGGGGAGTTAGCCCAGGCGTGAGGCAAGAAGGCCTGGAGAAGTGGCCAGCACTGTTGCAAGATGCCCAGGAGATATGAAAGGGACGTGAAGTGGGCTGATTCAGGTGACTCAACCAGAGCTGTGTTGGAGCCTGCTCTCCAAGAGAGCTGCTTACATCCTCAGGCTTCAATTTAAGCTTTCCCCTTTGCTCCTCTGGGCTAGAGGATCATGCAGATTCTTAGACAGTGGCTTGAAATACAGCAAGAAAGTCAGATGAGGGTACTGAGAATTTGAACAGGAGATGGTGGATCCTCACAGGGACCAGCTTATGGTGCTTAGGACTGGCAGCAGACTGGACTCACAGTGGGGAGAGCCAGAGAACACTTCTCTTACGGCTTGGTGGTACAGTGTCTCCCAAAAGACTGACGTGCTGTGGCCTCTGTCCCCATTTGATGGATCTGATCATTGAGAGGTGACTAAAAGATGAGGACTCTGATACAGGTGAAGGGCTGATCCATTGATGGAGTCATGGTTTGATGGCATGGATGGGAGTGGTGGAGATTAGGAGGTGGGACTAATCAGAAGAAATAGGTCCCTTGAGGTGTGCCTTAGAAGGGTATGTCTTGTCCCTCCTGGCCTCACCTGGGGTTGCCTCCTACTGCTTCTTCCTCCTATTGTCATGGGCGTCTACCACATCTTGTGCCTGAAGTATGGTCAAAGCCTGAAAGCATGGCCGTTCAACTATGCATGGAGTCCCGAACAAATGTGAGAAATAAAAGCTATTTCCCCTTTTCTCTTTCTTTGGTCATAGTAACCCCAAACTGACATGAGCCCCTCTACCCAACTGGGTGTGTGTCTCTAGACATCCCATCAGCTGTGCATCTGTGGACAATGGAGAAAGAAATTATCTGATGTTGACATGTGAAATTTTTTGTTCAAGAGGTTGGCAGAAAAACTGTGGGGCCCCACTTATCTTTACAAAATTCTTTCCCTCTTCAGCCTGATTAGTTCAAAGGAGGACTCTGTCAGGGTGAGCACAGTGGGTCCCGAGATCTGATGAGTCAGGTCTCATGGGGTGATATAGAAAGTCAACCAAAGGCTCAAGGAGAAAAATAACAGGACTGCATATGCATTGTGAAGATATCCCCCTGGAGGCAGTGCGAGAGCAAAAGGAATTGGGCCTGCAGTAGGTAAAGCAGATGACCAGCCAGGACGGGATTGATGGTGGTACCTTGGAATGAGGTGTGATAGAGAATGAATGGGAGGGAGTGGCCCAAGAGATGCCAGGGTTCAACAACAACTGCGTCAGACCCTTCCTCTTATAGCATTTCCACAATGTCACTTATGCGCTGCTCATCCAGTTCATAGTCATTTTCAACCAGGGCTGAGTAGATTCCATCCATGTATTGATGAACCGTATTTTTAGCATTCATCTTTGAAGGGCATTTTTAGGTTGTTTCCACATCTTAACTGTTGTGAATAAAGCTGATGTCAACATTAAAAAAAAAAAGAAAACAAATGATACCAAAGTTGGAGAGGTTGTGGGGAAGGGGACACTCATCCCATTGGTGGGAAGAATCTACACCACTTATGGAAAGCAGTGTGGAGAACCCTTAAAGACTCAAAATGAGCCTCCATTGACCAGCAACCACTCCTGGGTAGATACCCACAAGACCATCTCTACGCAGAGATACATGCACCTATGTTTATGCAGCTCTGTTTCACAATACGAAGAGCTTGGAACCAACCAAGTGCCCCTCAACCGAACGATGAGGGAAAATGTGGTACTAACAGAATGGAGTTCTATGCAGGTAAAAGAAAGATGCAATCATGAACTTTGAGGTAAATAGATGGACTAGAAGATTATATGCTAAGTGAAGTAACACAGTCGAAAACAAATGATGAAAATGGTTTCCCTCATGTGTGGTTGCTAGCATCAATAACCCAGTGTAAATAATTCTCGTGGAGAGGGATGCATATTTAAAAACAACAACAGAAAGACTGCATCAGAAACTGACTGAAAGGTGAACTGGGAGGGGTGGGAGGGGCAAGGAGAGGGACACGGGGTGGTATATTCTATTAATGTATATTTAATTTAAAAATTACAGGATTTTACTTAAAAATTTATATAACTACTTTGGGATTAACATATAAATGTTCTCTATAATTTTGTTTTTTACATTATTATCTTGTACTTCTCTTACCTGTAGGATATTTAACTTAAGGAATTAATTTTGCTTACTNGGAGTTTTCGCCTGGAAACCGAGTCACAGACGGTTTCTCAGCCGCCATGTGGGGTGCTGGGGATCGAACCCGGGTCCTCTGCAAGAGCGGTCGTCGCTCTAACCGCTAGGCCAACCCTCCAGCCCAGCATTATATCTATAAGAGTAGGTGGTAATGTCCTTGAGGAACAACTTAGTCTTTCAGTATCTAATAACCTAAATATGGACAACACTTAACACATATCTCGTTGCACAATTCCAAAAGGAACAACACAAGTATCACTAAATACATATATATAATATATAACATATATATCATTGTGTTTATATATATGATATATGATCAAGCATATTGTTAACCAAATAGGACAAAAGATTATATCTATTATAATCCACACTATCTGCAACTGGTCCCGTGGCCTCAGCTGATATTATGACTACTTCTTCTACTACCCATTCATGTATTCCTCACCCATCAGCAAGCACCTCTTGCAGGTCTGGCTCTTTCCCGGAGAGACCCATACCTTCATCCCTGAAGGGTCTGGGCCATTTATTGTCTCTGTCTGGTTGGGTTGTTGGAGTTTCCCATTGACATAATCATAGGACATGTAGCACCAGAAGGTGCCCTAAGCCTCCTGCCTTCCAGACATAATCTTCCTGCCCCCATTGTGGAGAAAAAGTCCAATTTCCCCCTGGTAGTCTGAATAATCACTCCTCCTACTACTGTTATTCCTTCCTTAGCTGTTGCTTAAAGGCAGTAGAAGCCCAAAGGCCAGGGGAAAGTCTTAGCTTCCAGTTCAATGGAATTTGTCTGTCTCCTGGCAAAAGCACTCCCCCCATTGGACCAAAACATCTAGACCAGCAGTAACGCAAGGTGTGGGTACCAGGAAGCAAAAATTTTCCTACTGGGTCACTAGGGGTGATAGTGAGTGGAATCATTCCACTTCCACCCCTTGGTTCCTGGACCCATGAATTCTGGCTATAGGAGAAACAGTACCATATAGTGGAACTGACTCAAAGCATATACTGCTTTCTGGAGAACCCTTGCCCCAGCCCTCCAGGTATTGCTACCTAATTGGCGCTGTAACTGCATCTTCAAGAGGCCATTCCATCGTGTCTATCAAGCCAGTTCTTCTGGGTGTGGGGAACATGGTAAGACCAGTGGATACCCATGACCATGGCCCACAGTTGCACTTCTTCCACTGTGAATGAGTTCCTTGGTCAGAAGCAAGGCTGTGAGGAATACCATGATGGTGGGAAAGGCATTCCGTAAATGGTAGTTTTGGCAGAAGCATTACATGCAGGAAAGGCAAATCCATATCCCAGAATCAAGTATCTATTCCTGTAAGGACAAAACGCTGTCCCCCCCATCGATGGAAGTGGTCCATGAGTCAACCTGCCACCAGGTTGCTGGGTGGTCACCCGGGGAATAGCACAATAAGGGGACTCAATGTTGGTCCCTGCTTTGGCAAATCTGGCACTCCAGCAGCAGCCGTAGCAGATCAGCCTTGGAAGTGAGTCCATGCTGTCCGAGCCCATGCATAACTCCATCTCTGCGCACCATGACCACTTTTTCATAAGGCCCATTGAGCAACAAAGGATAGCTGGAGAAAGAGGCTGACTACCACAGAATGAGTCATCCAATCTATCTGATAATTAAACTCATCATCTGCTGAGATCACCTTTGATAAGCATTTACATGAACACAAGTATCTTCACATCCATTGACCATTCAGAGAGCTCTATCCACATACTCTTCCCCAAATGCTTTCTCACCAATTTTCCAGTCATGCTCCTTCCAAGTCCCTGACCATCCAGCCAAACCATTGCTACACCATGAATCCATATATAATCGAACTCTGGCCATTTCCTCCTTCCAGGCAAAATGCACTAACCATGTGCACTGCCCAAAGTTCTGCCCACTGGAAGAGCTTTCCTTCACCAGGTCCTTTAGGTTGTTTCAGAAATAGGCTGTAATGCTGCAGCTGTCCACCTCTGGGTGTGCCTGCATAGGTGCAGAACCATCAGTAACACAGGCCCTAGTCTTCTCTTCCTCAGTCAACTGATCATAGGGCAAACCCCATGAAGCCAAGTGACATGCTTAAGCACCAGCGAGGCATTGTAACAGGAGTGGGAACCATAAAAAGGCAATTTGGAACTTCTTCATGTAGTTCTTTGCCCTCAGGGCCTGCCCGGCCCTGTCACAGTATGTAACCACTTCCATTTGACAATGGCTGTTGCTGTGCATGTCCTACTTTATGGTCTGGTGGGATCAGATAACACCCACCATGATGGGCAGCTCAGGTACGCATGGTGAACTTGGTGGCCCATATGTCAAACACGTCAGTTTCCACTAAGGCCAATACAGGCTAAGAGCTGTCTTTCAAAAGGAGAATGGAGTTGTTTGCAGATGAAAGGTAGAGCCTTGACTCCAAAAATCCCAAGGGCCACTTGATTCCCTTAGGACCTGCCACAGACTCCAAGACAGCATCTCTATCTGCACTGATACCCAACCACCATTGGGTCTGCTGGATCATATGGCCCTAGGGCAGAGCAGCCTGCACTGCAGCCTGGACCTGTTGAAGAGCCTTTTCCTGTTCCAAGCCCCACTCAAAGTTTGCTGCCTTCCAAGTACCTGATATATGGGTCGTAGTAACAACACCCAGATGAGGAATGTGCTGCCTCCAGAATCCAAAAAGGCCCACTAAATTTTGTGCTTCTTTCTTGGTGGAGGAGGGGCCAGGTGCAACAATTATTCTTTACCTTAGAAGGAATGTCTCTGCATGCTCCACACCACGGAACTCTAGAAACTTCTCCAAGGTAGATGGCCCTGAATTTTAGTTGGATTTGTTTCCCATCCTCTCATGCACAATGCTTCACCAACTAGTCTAGACTAGCTGACTACCTCCTGTTCACTGGGTCCAATCAGCATAACATCATCAAATAGTGGAACAGTGTGATATTTTGTGGAAGAGTCAGTGATCAAGATCCCTTCTAAGTTAATGACACGAGGCTGGAGAGTTAACATACCCTTGAGGTAAGAAGTAAAGTATACTTTGGCCTTCAGCTGAAAGTGTGGTCCTTATGAAATTTGCTTCTGGTGGTCCTTATGAACTGGTTTGAGAAAAGGCATTGGCCAGATCAATAGCTGCATACCAGGTACCAAGGAGACATATTAATACTGCTCAAGTACGAACAACCACATTGGTACAGTGGCTGCAATTGGTCACTACTTGGTTGAGTTTTATAGTCAACTGTCATTCTCCATGATCCATCTGTCTTTGCCAGCAATTTGGAGAGTTAATGGAGATGTGGTAGAATCACCACCCCTGCATCTTTCAAATCCTTGATAGTGGCATTAATCTCTGCAATCCCTTCCAGGGATAATATACTGTATTTGTTCACTATTTTCCCTGGTAGAGGCAACAAATGGGTTTCCATTTGCCTTTCCAACCATAATAGCCCTCACTCCACATGTCAGGGAACCAATGTGGGGATCTGCCAATTTCTAATTATATCTTTCCCAATTATACATTCTGGGACTGGGGAAAATACCACAGGATGAGTCTGGGACCCACTGGGCCCACCGTGAGTCGGACTTCAGCCAAAACTCCATTTATCAACTGACCTCCATAGGCCCTACTTAACCGGAGGGCCACAATGCTTTTTAGGGTCTCCTGGGATCATGGGTCAACTCAGAACCAGTATCCAATAGCCTCGAAAAGTCTGGATTATTTCCTTTCCCAGTTTACAGTTAACAACCTAGAAAAGGCCTCAGGTCCCTGGGGAAGGACAGGAGGAAGGCAAACAGCATAACTCTTGGATTGTGACAAGTCCGCCTCCCATGAACCCGGCCACCCCTTCATCAAGGGTTCTGGGTCTGTGAACTGTTCAAGTCTGAAACTGGTTAACTGGGCGGGGTTAGCTACTCCTAAAACAAATGTTGACTTCCTGTCATTGTTCTAGAGCTTTCGCTTATACAGATAATATAAAACTAGTAGGCTTCTTATGTATTGTTCCTGGAACGCCATGATAATTAGCCAGTTCCAAAGATCATTCGGGTCATGCCATTATAGGTATTGTTTTGCTTTTGCCACCCATTATGATAATTATGGTAACGATGCTCTATCTGGCCTTCTGAATTATGCTGCCACCTGACGCCTACCCTGAGTCCTGTAAAAACCTATTATGTGTACATTTAATTTATGTAACTGAGCAACATATTCTCAACTGTAAGATCTGGCATAAGAAAAGAGCAAAAACAAAGCTCTTCAAATGTTCGGTGTCTCTCTCAGTACTTTCCACTTATAAATTCAGTGAATGGCATGTCCTCTGGTCCTCATATTGTGGAGAATGTGGTTTTACACTTCGAATCCACTGAGCATGCCCATCTGCCTGACCCTCACAATCCCTTCATATACTAAGCCAAGGAATATCAGGCATCTCTAACTCACTGTTAGTAGGCATGTTTTATAAATATCTCAGCAACCATTCAAATAAAACTTTAACACCTTTTTAACTGCTCGACTTTCCATGTTAAACCTAGAACTCTACTCAGTGGGCTCATATCGTATAAACTCAGTATGATCCAATTTTATATTCCTTCCACCATTATCCACACCCTTAAATCCATTCCCACACATATTCCTTAGGCTTCGCCGGAATGAATCAGCAAACTCATTAATTTCTTAGATGGTTAGCACACCTCCTCGTGGACCACACTTTCTATCTCACCTTAGGGGCTTGCTTAGCTTCAATCTGTTATAGGTCTAGAGGCAACAATTGTGGGCCCTGAGAGGACTAGCTCCCACTGGGAGGGGGGGATTAGATTTCTCAGCAAGGTGGGAAGGAGGGATCTGCAGGGTGTGGATTTTCTGCTGAGGGTGGGGAGATTAATTCCTCAGATAAAGAAAATCCTCAGAATTGAGGGTTCAAAATCCTCATTATCATGGTTCTCCCACACATCTCCACCCAAGTTCAGGGTTTCCACCCTTTCCCACCAGTGCTCTCACTTTAACTGTGACACTTCATGGCTGGGAATTAAATTTGCATGTAAATCAGCCAAACGTATAATAAGGGCTACAGCTTGATTTTCTTCTGCTTTAGCTTCTTTGGCTGCTGGAGAGAAGATTTTCTTCCAGAGCACACTTGGAAACCTTTAAACTGTTGTTTCGAATCCGGAGCTGGTCATTTTTATCACCGAGCTCCTTATTTTCCTCTATCAGTTTATCCAGACATGCTAGGAGCAACAAGGCAACATCATTATTTTCCTTATTTTTCCGCAATTTCTCGAACGTTTTATATATAGAGTCGCTAAATTCCTTGCTTCTCACAAGAGGTGAGTAGGTGAGTCAAATGGATCTATCTTCATAATTAGTTCACATAGTCTGCACCAAGGATTATCATTCCTCTTCATGCCACCAGAGAGCCTTCAGTAACTCTAGGCTTCATTGGGTTGGAGAGTGGCTCCAGAGGCTACCAAGCCCACTAAAGAAATTCATCCTTTCAATTCTGTTTCTCTAGAACCACGTCTGTACCAAAATCTGTATAGTCGGGTTCTCAATAGAAACAGAAGTAACAGACGAATATTATATAGAATATACAATTTATTGATTCGCTCACATGACTGAGTTCAAGGAGTCCAACAGTTGCTGCACCACCACTGGAAAGGCCGAGAGAATCCAGGGAACTGCTCAGTCCGCAAGGCTGGATGTCTCAGTAGTCCCAATCTAGTGCTGAAGGCCCAAATGGATTCCAGGAGATCTGCCGGTCTCATACACGCTGGGATCTGAAAGGTTGATCACAGCAGCAAGACAAACTCACCAGATGAGAGAGGCAAGCAGCAGGAGAAAAAAAGGGACCAGCTCCTTCTGCCATGGCCTTTTATACCTCTGCCGCAGAAGGTAACACCACATTGGGTGGGCCATCCGGTTGAGGCAGTCCATCAGAAGACCCTTTTTCTCTTATTTGTTCCTTAGTTCAGTCAAGTTGACACCCAGGATTACCACACACCCCTTTTTGACTTTTACTAAGATCTCAATTTTATATCTGAAGTACAATTTCTCAGGCCTTCTAATATTTTATTTAGTTTATGGTACTTTCCTTTTGGATGTTTAAGGCCACACAGTTAGCCCAGATTAACCAAAGTTTTTGTTTTCTCAAGGTCAGTTGAGGATCTGGTTCTCAGGAGTCACTTTTTTTTTCCTGGGGGGAGGGTACCCCTGGATCCTTTTGGCTTTTTCACTTACCAGTTCCATTCACTTGAGGACTGTGCTGGATAGCTTTAGTGTCAACTTGACACACCTGGGTTGAGGGAGCCTCAGTTGGGGAATTGGCTCCATTGGATGCCTGTGGCCACATCTGTGGAGTATTGTCTTAATGGTCGAGCAGTGTGGGAGGCCCAGCCCATATTAATAGATGCCACCCTGGGAGGTTGTTGTGTATGTATAAAAGGGCAGGCTGAGCATTAGCCAAGAGAGCAAGCCAGTAATGCAGCACGCCTCCATGGCCTGTGCTTCAGCTCCTGCCTGTGGCTCCCTAAGTGATGAACTATGATCCAGGAGAGTGAAGCTGAATAAACCCTTTCCTCTCAGTTGGGTTCAGTCAGAGTGTTTTGTCACAGCAATGGAAGACAAACTAGGACAGAAAATGGTACCAGAAGTGGGGTATTGCTGTGACAGACCTGACCTTGGTGGTTTTGGGGAAGGATTGTGGAGGCGTTTGGAACTTTGGGCTGCGGAAGATCATTGAATGCCTAAAGATCATTGCTGTGGAAGCTTGGAGCAGTTTTGCTGAAAGATGTGAGAAGATGGAGGCCTGGCTTGTGAAGTTTCAAAGGGAAGCAGAGATCATCAGGACTGTGTAATTTGTGGGTTCTGGTCAGCTGGGGCTGAAGAATCAGCTGTAAGTAACAAGAGACCAGAACCTGAAGTGAAATTTCTGTTGTACTGGGACAATTGATGCTGGTTAGCTGGGGCTGAAAAATCAGCTGTAGTAAAGAGACCAGCATCACTGTGGTGAATCTTCTGGGAAGAATTTCTTCGGGTCAGCACACAGAAGCTATGATCCAGAAGGGGCCTGAGCCTCCATCTTGAGCCAGAAGCAGGACTTGGTAACATGTAAGAGTCTCCTATATGGTTCCGGTGTTGAAATTTGAGGGTGTCACAGAGAGCAGCCGAGGCTTGGCACTGTGAGAGGTCAGGAAAGACCACTGGTGGAAGAGTGCACCTCAGTTGCAGTGAAGACCCTGGGATTGCAGGGGTCATGGAGAGAAGCTGAGGCTTTGCACCAGGAGAGGTCAGAAGAGACCATTGGTGAAGTGCAACCTCAGTTTCAGTGGCAACCCCAGCTTTTTGGAGATGCCAGGACCTTGGGATGACCACCAAGAGCAGCAGCAGGTGTGGAATGGAGCTGCCTGGGTCTGTGAGATGAGCTGTGTGTGCTGGGATGGCAGAGTCAGAGAAGGGAGCGCTGAAACCCTTTGGAGCCCAAAAGATCGTAGTGAATCCCAGGTTCCAGCCTTGAGCTACTTGCTGGACTTAGGTTTTGTTTGAGAGTGCCTGATTCTGTCCCTTGAAATAAGACAGTACTGTTTTGGATTTTACAGTAGCCCACAGATAAGAGATTTAATAGACGGGGTCTAGCCGATCACTGGAGCCGGCAACTGCCCTGGCATTGATTGTGACCTCAGAAACTCATGACTTCACAATGGGCCTCTGGGCCCTGCTGTCCACATGGGGGTGGGGGGCCTGTCTGTGACTCCTTGGTGGCCTGGCAACCAGGACCACGGCCAGGGTCAACTCCTGTCGTGTCACTTAAGCCTTTGCACTGGTCTGTCCTTCTGGTTTGCTTGCTCCCAGAACATCCTCTGGGCCTCCTCATATGACAGAGGCTGAGCATGGCAGCTGGGCCCAGCTATGGTGTTAGAGCAGCTCTTCCACCCACGGTTTCCTGGTCAAGGGCTGCTCCAGGGCTTTGTGACCCAAGCCCTAACTGTCACATTCAAGATTTAAGCTGGGCTGCCTAGTGAGCTCTAGCAGCCTGTGTGGCCCTGAAGAACAGCTCCAAGCAAATTAGTGATGATCTCTAAGATCTCAGTGGAGATTTCTGGGCATGGGTGGTCAGTAGAAACTGTGAAGAACAGACACAGGGTCCCCAGAGGACCCTTGGTCGAGCAGCAGCTGTGACCAACTGTGGACAGGGCCATGCTGTAAATGAACACAGGCTCAGAGTGGCCCACCCCTGCTGCCTCCTTGGCAACCTGGGACTGGCTGAGCTAAATTGGAAGCAGTCACAATTTTTATTGTCAGGTGGATGCAGACAAAGCTATTGGTCTGCTGGAGCCTCTTTTCCTTCCTGAACAATGGGGCCAATGATATGTTCTTGATGAGTGGAAAAAACTGAATGAGCTCAGCAGACACCAGCCACCACCTCCTATGCCTTCCCCATTTGTTTTCTTGATCCTGGCCAGTCTTATCAGAGTGAGGTATCTTAGAGTGGTTTTAATTTGCATTTCCCTAATTATTAGTAACGTTGAACAGTTTTTAAGATGTTTCTCAGCCATCTCTAGTTCCTCCTCTGTGAAGTCTCTATTCAGTTCTTTGCTCCATCTTTTGAGTGATTTATTTGTTTTCTTTCTTCAGAATTTTATCTTTGTTTTGGGCATCTAGCATTTTAACTATGATATGGTGTGAGGAGTTTCTTTTCTGATCTTGTCTATTTGGAGTCCTATGTGCTTCTTGTATTTGAATGGGTTTGTCTATTTTTAGTTTGGGGAAATTTTCATCTATTATTCTGTTGAAGATCTGATCAATACTATTCTCTTGAGATTCTTCTCCTTCCTCTATTTCTATGATGCGGGGGTTTGATCTTTTCATAGTGTCCCATATTTCCTGGTTGTTCCACTTTTGTGTATTTAATTTTTCATATTCTTTTTTTATTTTATTTATTTCTGTATGTGTATGAATGTACTGTCTGCATGCAAGTTTGTGCACCCGTGTTGTGCAATGCCGCGGAGGTCAGAAGAGGGTGTCAGATTCCCCTGGAACTGGAGTTCTCCTGGAATTGGAGTTTCAGATGGTTCTCAGCCGCCATGTGGGTGCTGGGGATCAAACCCGGGTCCTCTGCAAGAGCAGTCGGCACTCAACTGCTAGGCCATCTCTCCAGCCCTACTTGAATCTTCTTTAATGTTAGCATGGTACATCTATTTCTATCCTTCCATATTTTTAATTTATGAGTCTTAAATTTAAAGTGAGTTCATGTAAACAGCTTCTACATTTTTGCCAATCTTATGGTCTTTTGCCTATAATTGAAGTTTAGAACTTTTGTAACTGGTGTAAATATCAAAGTGATATGTTTTAAATCTGTTGTATGCATTTCTTTTACCTTTTGCCCTGTCTCCTTTTAGACTGCATATCAGTTTTACTGTTAATTCTACTTGTAGAGATAATTCTAAAGTTTACAAATTTCTCATAGAGTTTATCACAGTCTGTCTTCAGATACTACTGTCATTTCATATAGTCCAAAATATTATACATGTAAATTTCCATTTTCCTCCTCTTTCCTTTTAAAAACTTTGATTATGGGGGAGGCACATGCATGCCACAATATGTCAGGGTCGGGGGATTAGTTGGTTAGAGGACAACTCATAGAGTTGGAGTTGGTTTCTCCTCTTCCACTATGTGAGTTCCAGGGATCAAACTCAGGTTTGTGCAGCAAGCACTTCGCTCGCTGAGCCACCTTGCCTGACCTTCCTCTGCCTTTTCCCTTCTTCCATTCATGTTGACTTTTACATGTCACTGATGCTCTTTTTACTTTGAGTGGCTACCTGATGTTTTTAATGGGAGGTTGTTGGCTTATGCATTTATCCACATATTTTCCATTTCTTGTCCTTTTTTTCTACAGAACCAAATTTTCAGGTAGCACCATTTTCCTTTTTGCCTGTTAAACTTCCTTGAACATCTCTTAGTATCATTTGCTGAGGATAAATTCTTTTAGCAAGTTGATTAAAACATCTCTACTTTATTTGCATTTTTGAAAAGTGCTGTAAAAAGAATGCTTTAAGCCAGGCATGGTGATTCACACCTTTAATTCAAGCACTAAGGAAGCAGAGGCAAGAGGATCTCTGTTTGGGGCCAGCTTAGTCTACATAGTGAGACCCCCTCCCACCAAAGGATGTTTTACTGTCTTCTTCCATGTTTCCTGATGAAAATTGTGTGCTTGTGGGTTTTGTCCCTCTGAATGCAATTCGCTGTTAAGCTGTAAGAAGTGCTCTTTATGTCATTTTATTTCTTCTCCTAGAGGGGAGATAGTTGAGCTACTGACATTCATGAGTTTATGGCTTTCATCAAATTGGGGGGGGGGCTCCCATTATACCTTCAAGACTTTTCTAGCCCCTACTCTCACCTGCAGGGAAGCATGGTATATGGTGATAGAATACAATTTATTCTCTCCTTCTCCACTCCTCTCTTCTAGTTTATTTTGGATGTCTTTAAGTTCAGTGAACCTTTTTTTCTATGACTTAATCTCTCAATCATATTCAACGTATATCATATTTCCATCTTGATGTTCTCTATAAACTCCTGTTTTCTCTTGATCATTATGTTTCAACTACTGGCTGAATATGTATACTTAAGATGTCTTGTTATTTAAGAAGCTATCATCTAGCCTTTTTCTGCTGACTAAAGATTCTAATGAATGTGTATTAAGTTCATTGTGAATTTCATAGTTTTTGGTTCTGTAGTTCATTGTAATTCTTCAAATTTTGATTTTTTTTCCCCTCACTTGGTCACAGTTAAAGTGACCTGAGTTCAGTCTTACCTTTTCAAGTCTTGATCGTCCGCTTTGGAGCAGACCCAGAACAGCCTTCGAAATGTGGACCCTTGCCCATTCTGGGGAGGACTGGAGACTCAAGGTTCAAGTTCAAAGATCTTTTGGCTTAGGGTATAACTCAGTGGTGGAGCACTTTCCCAGAAAGAAGGGAGGGAGGGAAAACAGAGGGAGAGAGAACGTAGGAGGAAGGTTCATTAAAGGTAAGGAACAAAGCACCATCCTTGTTTCCACTTGAAGAATCTTTCTCCACTCCTTTCTTACCATTCTTTAGCTGGCCTTGGGCAATTTCCAGTTTGGATTTAGGGGGGTTTGGGGGGGGCAGTTAATTTTTTTTATTTTTTATGTATACGAGTGTACTGTCTGCCTGTGGGTTGGTGCACCCGTTTGGTGCAATGCCTTAGAGGTCAGAAGAGGGCATTGGATTCCCCTGGAACTGGAGTTGAAGACAGCTCTTAGCCACCATGTGGGTGCTGGGAATCGAACCCAGGTCCTCTGCAAGAGCAGTGGGCACTCTTAACTGCTGAGCCATCTCTCCAGCCCCTGGATTTAGTTTTAAAGAGTGTTAGATCTTTATTTGTAGAAAATCATCTTAGCGATCACTTCGAGCTCTTATTTTTAAGCTCTGTTAAAATTGATGTATATTAGCCTTTCCTCACAGAGCTAGTTTAGACCTCCCACAAAGGTAGGACCTGAGTTTCTACTCAACTCCCCATCTTCCCCTAAGTCTTCCTCTGTGGCTAATGAAAATGAAAATGCCTCTCAGCTCTATGTAAGCTCTGAGACTTTGGCATCACTCTTGAGAGTTTTATTCTGATTTTTCAACTAATATGGTATACGTGTACTGTGCTCGTGCATATTTTTCATTTAAAAAGACTTATGAGAGCATGAGAGATAGTAAGGGTATTTTCCACTAAGCTTAACCGTCTGTTTGATCCCCTGAATTTACATGGTAGAAGGTGAGAATTGACTCTTACAAGGTGTCTTCTGACCTCCACACATATTCTATGACATATGTATACTGGCATCCACACAAAATAAATGTAAAAAATAAAAAGACCATTTTCAATGAATAAGAAACATTTTTTTAAAGATTTAGGTGTATCTCTTTAGAAAGTTAAAGAATTAAGGGAACTGTATCAGATCTTTTTTTTTTTTAATTTTTTTTATTTATTTCGGTATGTGTATGAATGTACTGTCTGCATGCAAGTTTGTGCACCCGTGTCGTGCACGGCCGCCATGTGGGTGCTGGGGATCGAACCCGGGTCCTCTGTAAGAGCGGTCAGCGCTCTTAACCGCTAGGCCATCTCTCCAGCCCCGGGAACTGTATCAGATCTTAAGTCAACCTTTCGGAAAAGACAGTTTCATTGGGTGGATACTGATGAACATCAAAAGAGAAGCAGACTGAGTTCCCGGGGCTATTGCAAGAAGAAACATGTAGGTCTAGAGCTCAAAAATGATCAAGTAAAAAGATCCACCTAAGGTTTCTCAATCTCAACTATGGACCATTTCAAAATGACTGGCTGGAATTTGAAGAACAATGTAATAATGGGACATTATTTTTCCTGAAGAAATGGAGATTACACTCATGACAGCAACGTTGAGAATTTAAAGTTTGATCTGTTTCGGTGAAGAAATGTCAATATTGTTGCAATGTATGAATTATGAGTAATTTAAAAACAGCTGATTAAAAATTGTTTTATTTGTTTAAAAAAAAGGAAATAAGCATATGTGCTGGATAGCTTTAGTGTCAACTTGACACACCTGGGTTGAGGGCCAGGAGCCTATTTTCACTGCCAAGGCTGGTGTAGTGCTTGGTCATATCCAAGGCCAGCAGCTGCCAGGTCAGTGGAACAACAGCCTGAGGTTATCTTTGCTGAGGTTTTTCAAACTAAAGTCACAGCTGGGTATTGGGGTGGACAATGCCCATATATCTTTGCACTTGGAGGCAGGAGGCAGGTGGGTGATCTGGTGAGATTGAGGCAAGCCTGGTCACATAGTGTAGTCTTTGGCCCAGCTGGTGGCTACAAGAAACTCGGTCGTCAATTCGAAATATACCAGGCCATCTGGAGCATTTATAAGGTCGTGAAGGCAACGCACTGCATGGGTAATCAAGCAGAACCCAGTCATCTCACTAGAACTCTGGGTCTCATCGAGTTTTATTGGAGGGATCAGGTCGGTATACTGTTTCTGAGTGATACTTGTCTTGGTTACGGGCTGCAGGATTTTGCCTGGTGCTAGGCTTTACTGTAGGTGATCCTATGCTGAGTTGTCTAGTTTGTCTTCCATGTGCGTGACAAAACACTCTGACTGGCACCAACTTGGAGGAGAGGTGTTATTTTCAGCTCACATCTCCTAGGTCACAGTTCATCACTTAGGGAGCCCAGGCAGGAACACAGGGGCAGGAACTGGAGGCAGGAGCTGAAGCACAGGCCATGGAGGAATACTGTTTTACTGGCTTGCTCCCCTGGTCCTCATGCCCAGCCCACCTTCTTATATGGCACCACACAACCTGCCAGGGTGGCACCACTCATTGTGGGCTGGGCCCGTCCCAACTGCTCGACCATCAAGACAATACTCCACAGATGTGGCCACAGGCCAATCCAATTACCAATTCCCCAATTGAGGCTAT
>VZQC01000414.1:0-43927 GCA_009823505.1 Rhizomys pruinosus
CACAAACACACACACACACACACACACACACACACACACACACACACACAATGAGTCTTAGGCTTTCATCTTATTAAATTGAATGGTTCCACTCAGGTCAAGTGATCTCTTTCCTATCTCTAAACCCCTCTATGCTGGGACAAATGTTCCCCATTCTTTTCCTACCACATCTGCCACTCTTCCTCCCACCTGCTCTCTAGAGCAGCGGGCAATAGGCAGATCCATGCAGAAAGGATGCAAGGGTAAACGTCATCAACCGAATTTCTCCCGAATGTGTATGTTGAAGTCTCAGCTCCGATGTGACTGTTTGAGGATGGGGCCTTTATGGAGATAAGCAAGGTAAAATGAAGTCATAAGGACAGGGCCCAGGTCTAACAAGATGAGTGTGTTATAAAAGAAGGAAGAGACAGCTGAGTATGGTCATATGTGCCTTTAATGTCAACACTGGGGAGGCAGAGGCAGGCCCATCTCTGTGAGTTTCAGAGTTCCAGGCCAGTCTGGTCTACATAGTGAGTTCCAGGCCTGCTGGGGCTAAAGGGAGACTCTGTCTCAAAAAGACCCCCCCAAAAAAAAGAAAGAAAGAAAGAAAGAAGGGAGGAAGGAGTAAACATTGAACCTCACAGCTTTCAGAATGGTAAGAATTAAATGTAAGAAATGCAAACACTTCTACTGGTCAAGTCACTTGCCTGGGGCATTTTTATGGCAGTCCAAGTATACTAAGACAGAAAGTGTGAGGCTGTTAGGGTGAGACGCAGTGGGAGGGGTGACAATGGATGGCTCTGTGTGGTGGGGGTGCACAAGCTGGTATGTGGGCATCACTTAGAAGGAAGGTTTGCTGCCTGCCATTCTGTTTGTTGTTAGTCTAGTCAAATTTACAAACTGATCTTCAATTTTTTTCTAAAGATTCTATGTTTTAGCGTAATAAGTAACTTTAAACAACTGCAAGTTCATAATAGAGTAAGGGGGAAAGTAGGAACGGCAACCACATCCAACCCACATCTTCCACTCTTCTTGCTGTGATGGCACTGTGGTGAGGCCACAACTTGGACAGGGCCTCACCCCCATCCAAAGTCCAATTTGTCTTTGAAAGAGAGAGTAAAAATGTTGAGGTCAAAGGACACATTTGTTTCTGTTGACCAAGCTCAGTTCCAGGTAGGAGCTGATTTGCAAAATGAGTCCTGTGATCTTGTTATTTGGATACTGTATTTCTTCTTTATTGCTGAAGACAGGCATTAGGGTGGACATAGAAAAAAAAGCGGGAAGAGGAGTGTTATTAATCTTCTTTGGGATCCAACAGAGAGCTTACCTAAAACTATCACATGACCCTGGCTAAACCTTACTTGCTGTCTTTTAAAATGGGACTCCTGTTACAGAGAACATTCTTAACCCAGCTGCCTAAGATTTCATACCTGTAACTACTAGAAAGTTCAAGTGCTCTTATAAAGTTCTGGTTGACTGAGTTCCATTTGTGGTGTGTGCACACCATGTGTGTGTGTGTGTGTGTGTATGTGTGTGTGTGTGTTAAAGGACACAGAGCTGGTTGTGGGGACTTACTTCCATAATGGAGCTATTGCTGGATTGGTTTTCATGTAACAGTTCTTTGATTGACATTTGATTCTGTCCATCCTGTAGAATGCAGTCTTTTTTGGGGGGGGGTCTTTTTGAGGCAGGGTCTTCCTGTAGTGCCAGCTATCCTGGAACTTACTATGTAGACCAGGGTGGCCTTGAACTCACAGAGATCCACCTGCCTCTGCCTCCCGAATGCTGGGATTAAAGGGGTATACCACCACGCTCGACCTAGTATACAGTCTTTTATAACACTCTCCTCTCCAGCAGGATTTCTGCCTATCACTGAAGAAAGCAGAATTATTATGAATAGGTTTTTGATTTGCCCAGTTTGAAAAAAAACAATCATCTGCATTGCTACCTCACACTTAATGATCTTTGTTAAGTTAGATTCTACAGGCAACATAAATATTTGAGAAGAAAATTGAATTCATTGTGCAACTGGCCTAAGAACCTGGCACCAAACGTTTCTCTAAAGTTTGTTTAAATAAGAAATGTAGTAACAAAGAGGTATCTTTCACAGTACTTCTTGCTGTGGCTACCAAGGCCCGTGGATGATGAGTCTGGGTCAATGCAGGAGCATGAAGGAGCCTGTCAGCAAACTTCTACAGGGAAGAACCAGAAGAAAGGTCACTTAGGAAGTTCCGCATCAGAATTATTGTGTCAGGAGCAGAGGCAGGAAAAGAGAAAAGCAGCTGGGAGTGANAGGGATCCTACAGGTGCAGCAAAGGCCCTCCCCTAGCAGATTCGGCAGCTCCAGGCACTAGGGCTGAGAGCAGTGGTGGAGCTCAGATCTGCATTTTGTGATATGGGACCTGGGTGTACATTCACCTAAAAACTGGGAGTAACTTGAATAGTTACCATACAGCCCTCAGGCTCATGACATGGAAAGAATGCTTACTGGCTTTGCAATGGGTTCTTCCTGAGCTAGTCTTAGTTTAAAATGTGTGGCTGGTGTATCTGGTACAGTGAGGGACACACAGTAGGTGGTCAGTAAGACAAGGCCATGCTCTCCCTCCAGCCAGCTTCTTTTGTATCTTTGGGTCTGATTTAGGTTTAGCTTTGCTACGAGGTTCTTTTTTTCTTCTTCCTTAAATATGTATAAATGTATTGCCTACATGTGTGTACGTGCACCCATGTTGTGCAAAGCCTGCAGAGATCAGAAGAGGGCGTCAGATGCCCTGGAACTGGAGTTAGAGAGTTGTTAGCCACCATATGGATGCTGGGAATTGAACCCAGGTCCTCTGCAAGAGTCGGGGTTTTTTTTTTTGCCTTTTCGAGACAGGGTCTCCCTGTAGCCCCAGCTGTCCTGGAACTCACTCTGTAGACCAGGCTGGCCTTGAACTCACAAAGATCCGCCTGCCTCTGCCTCCCAAGTGCTAGGATTAAAGGCGTGGGCCACCCCGCCCAGCTGTTTTTTTCTTTTTGAGACAGGGTCTCCCTCTAGCCCCAGGCAACCTGGTACTTACCTATTGAATTCACAGAGATCCACTTGCCTCTGCCTCCCAAGTGCTGTGCTGGAGTGAAGGTGAGTGCTACCACGCCCGACTGAGTAGATCATTTTCTAACTGTGAGACTTCTTGCTTGATCCTCTAACGCGGCTTTGGCAGCAGCAGGGGCACTGTGTACAGTTGGCATCCAGGTGCCATCTCTCCTGTGTCTCATCTCCGTGGTTTCTCAGTCTTCCCTTCCTCCATCCTGACTTTAACAGTTTGCAGAACATCAATTCCGATGCTTGGAGTTGATGGGACCATTCATTTGTCCGTACATCTGTGTATTCTTCACAGAAGTTTGCTGTAACCCACACGTTGCCCAGGCCATCCGGTAGCTTCTACTCTAGCAATGGAGATAAAATGTATAGAAGTCATCGTAGCACCAAGAAAGAAACCCCGTAAGCATGAAGCCCCATAGGCAACAGAAGCCCCACAGATGTAGTTTGTTAGTCCGGAAGGAGAAACTGAGGACTTCTGAGGTGGGCAATGGCAAGTCTTACTGAGTGAGGCACAGGAACAAGGTTTCTATCAAGGGACAGCTAGTGACTGAGAATGAATGGTGTGGGGTTCCCAGTGGAGAAGGAGTCTGCTGCTGGTGACCCTGAGATCCTGCAATGTTAGGATGTTTCTTGAATGACATACAAGGGAATTTAGATGTTAAATTAAGTTAAATCCTTGATGATTTTTAGTAGGTCTTGTTATTGTTAGCAAAACCAGCCTGGAACTAAGGGATAGACAGGATGGGCTGGGGACCCAGATAACCAGGCAACAACAGATAATGAAGGACAGAGTTACAGCAGTGACTCTGGAAGTGGAGGGAGGACGGTTTAGGGCTCAAAGATTAACTGTGTAGGAGGGGGAAGGCCCTAGAAAATCCAAGTCTCTGGAGTCCTTAATATAAGGTTGTAGTCCACCTAAGTCAGGGATTTCAGGAAGCCAACTGAGGCAGAAGTCCTGAGAAATAATTACCCCAGACTGTGCTCCTGCAATCTGAGAAGAGTTGCAATCAGACCTCACCAGAGATCGACCCAGTCCTCAGTCTCTCTCGAGATGCTTCTACTGACACCAGCCGCAGATGCACCTTCGCCCATCCCCCAGCTCCTTGTCCGCACTTCCTTGTAAACTCACTTCCTTGTGTGCCTGGGTATAAAACTGCCATTCTGGGGACATTCTAACATTGGTCATCCTGATCCTGACACAGGCAGGCCAGCCGCCACGCCTAAAATAAACCCGACTTCCTTTTCATCGAAGTCCTGACATTTTCTCCTTTGTGCTGGAGTCTCCCTTCAAAATAAATCTACTACTTGACAATTTTTGGTCTCTGGCCTCATGTCCTTAAACATAATCTAGAATTGAAAAATGCTCCCGTTTTTGTAGGAGATACTGTGTGGAAGAAGAGTGGGCTGAGAATCCATGTTGTCCTTAAGTGGATGAGGGGGACAAGAGGAAAGACAAGATCTCTGTGCTTAGGCAAATTTGAATCTCATTGCTTGTAGGTGGCCCTACTATCAAATATCGAGATTTCTCCCCACCTCACCTCTTTCAGAGCACTTGTGCTCAGAATGAATTCTAATCATGGGACTTGTTTTAGCTGATGAAATGTTAGCATACATAATATGTATGGCAACACATGGAATCTATGGGTGAAAGCTCTCCATTCTTCTCTCTTTGCTCTTCTGCTCTAGAGAAACCTAAAGCCTTGCGTTGAGATGGTGATGTCAGATGGGAGACCTGCCAATCCAGATCATGGAGTGAGTATTATCATCAGAGCAATAATAATAAAAAAAATAGCAAGGACCTCTAAGCTATTGATTTAAGTCACTGAAGATATGGGGGTGCAATAATAATAAATAAAAACAGAAAACCAAATATAATGTAAATAACAAACAGCAGCACTCCAAACTATTGACAACACTGAAGATATTGAAATCACTAAGATAAGGGGATAACTTGTTTGCTCCAGCACAATTTAGCCTCCTTTAACTAATATACTATTTGAAAAGAAAGTTGTACAGGAAGTAAGCAGCTAATAACAGCCCTTAAGGTGTGACTTAAGGGAGACGATCTCAGAACATAAGGGTCATCACAGAAAGCAGCATTGGAGTAATGGAACATAGGCTGGATAGAGTTCTGTAGAAAGTTTCAATAGAAAAATTCATGGTTATGTACTTAGAATTGAAAAGTGAACATGTTCGAAGGCACGGTGCCAAGCACTCAAAGGCAGTTGGCTGGAAAATTGAAAGTATAGTTTTCGTGGATAGCCAGTTGACCGGAGGAATTGTCACAACCCTGCAGTTCTGTTGATTGAAAAAAAATGCAAGCAGAGAACTGTGGCAAATGAAAAGCATGTCTGTGTCATGAGGTAATTGCTACATTGCTCTCTGCACTGGCCAGAGCTCTCTGTGACAGAGCGCTGGGGCTGGCTCCAGGCTCCATAATTCAATACGAATTGAGAGAACGCAGAGAGTTCAAAGCAAAGGAGAATAATCATTTGCTGACCGGCAAACAGGCCTCGAGGACCTGGGACCAGCCAGTTTAAAGAGCTTCAGGAGTGACTTAAGAAGCATTGGTGCTGGACTTGACCTTCAGAAAAGCACCATGGCTGTTTTTTTTTTTTTTTCTTCTCTGTTTTCAAGGACGGCAAAAGAATGGACTTATTAAAGTTTAAAAAAAAATTTCTTGACACACTCTCAGGATTGTCTCACCCTATCTAGGATAGGAGATTTCTGTCTAGAGAAGATTTACAAAGAGTAGTGTTCCTTTCAGTGCTATAGATTCTGGGGTCTGTCCTGAAGCTAAGGAGTGGAAGGAGCTTGTTCTGTTCTGCTATTGGCTGGAAGATGTCCGCTGTGGGATGGTCTCACATGCTAAGCTGATATTTTCCTCAATTCCCAGCATCTTATTGCAGCTAACACCCCCTTTCCTCACTCTCAGGGAGACATATCCAAAGACAAATAGGAGCAATGTGGTCATAGGGATGATTTCAAATACCCTTCTTAAAAAGAGAGGGGGTGGGGCTAGAGAGATGGCTCAGTGGTTAAGAGCACTGGCTGCTCTTGCAGAAGACCTGAGTTTGATTCTTAGCACACACATGGCAAATAACAACACTCCATAACTCCAGCCTCTTCTGGACTCCAAGGGCACTGCACAACATGGGTGTGCTTACATACATGGAGGTATAACACTCATACACATAAAATAAAAATAAATCAAAAAAATTTAAGAGAGAAGTATTTTTAAAATATCAGTTTGTTACTGTTTATAAAAAACAACCAGTGATATGATCATTCACAGTTATTTAACAATTTTTGGGTAGGGGGATGGGTTTAGGGGACTGTGGCTAAATCAATATGTATTTACAATTCCCTGTGATAAATGTTGTTATATCAGAGACATAACATGTAATGATACCATGGAGAGGGCTGATGAGATGACCAAAGTGAGGTACAAAATGGACAAGAGAAGGTTTGAGGTAGCCAGGCAGCTGTCTGAGATCTAGAGACTGATGGTGTGTGGAGGAATGGAGAAATGGCAAAGTATCTGAACACAGCAGTAGGCAAAGTGGGAGGGGTGACAATGGGGGCGCAGAACACAGGTAGCCACATCAGCCATGCTAATAAATTGAATTCATCTCAGAAGCAGGGCACAGTATGGAAGCATTGTATACAGGGAAAAGACATTATCAGTTTATGTTTTGAAGAAATCACCCCGACTGCAGTGTGGAAGCTGTTTTTTATTTTGTATATTTATTTAGGGTTAGGAAGGTTGAGACAGAATCTCATATAGGTCAAACTGGCCTTGAACTCACTGTGTAATTGAGATTGGCCTTGAACTTCAGATACTCCTGCCTCCTCCTCCCCTGTGCTGAGATTATGGGCATTCACCATCACTCTGGGCACAAGTGTGAAAATAGTCAGAAGGCCTTTGAAGTTCATGTGGCCTGAATTTGATTCTATTTTAAGGTTTTCTTTTCTTAATTTTATTTTTATTTTTTTAATTTATTATTATTATTATTGGTCTTTTTGAGACAGGGTCTCCCGGTAGCCCCAGCTGTCCTGGAACTCACTCTGTAGACCAGGCTAGCCTCGAACTCACAAAGATCCCTGTGCCTCTGCCTCCCGAGTGCTGGGATTAAAAGCTTGTGCCACCATGCCGGGCTTAATTTTATTTTTATTTTATGTGCATGAGTGTTTTGCATATTTATAAGTGCACCATGTGTATGTGATGTTCACAGGGGCCAGAAGAGGGCATCAGATGCATCCCTGGAACTGGAGTTATGGATGGTTGTTGACCACCATGTGAGTGCTGGGAACTTAACCCCAGGTCCTTTGCAACAGCACTCACTGCTCTTAACTACTGGGCCATCTCTCCAGCCCCAGTTTTAAGGTTTTCAACTTGGCTGAGGAGAGGGCTCAGTGTAGGCATGAAAACCAGAGTTGAGATCTCCAGTACCCACAGAGAAACTTGCTGGGTGTGGTAGCTCACCTGTAATCCCAAACTTGGGAGGCGGAGACGAGGGAATCCCTCAGGCAAGCTGGCTTTCAAGATTAGCCAAATTGGTAAACTCTTGGCTCAATAAGAGACCCTGCACTGTATAGTGAAGAGTGATCAAAGACACCCAGTGTCAACCTCTGGCCTCTACATTCACAGAAGTACACCCATACCTAGACACATGTACACCTCCACACATCTAAACACGTGCTCTTGTTTGCACATGCATGCAAAAACAAAGATTTTTTTCAACAAACAAACCAGTTTCCTTACCTGTAGCAGAGGTAATTATGTCCATGTAGCAGAGGTAATTATGTCCATTTGGCAGGATGGCTATGAAAGAGTTCAATATTGTGCACCAGTGCCTGCAGAGAAATGAAAACCCAGTACAGGTACTCAGCCAACACCGGATTCATTTTCTAAAAATTCATTACAATTTAGCAAATGATAAATGCACTTGACAGTGCAGAATCAAATGCTTTTTTTTGCTTTTTATTTTTTTCACTTGAGACTTATTGTTAAATTAGTAGTTTCTATAATCTTCTTGACACCATAGAGACCAAGCCGACATGGTCGTGCATGCTTTTAATCTCAGCACTCAGGAGGCAGAGGCAGGTGGATCCCTATGAGTTCAAGGTCAGCCTGGTCTAAGTAGCAAGTTCCAGGCCAGGTGGAGCTACAGGGAGACCCTGTTTAAAAAAGAAACGCGCACACACACACACACACACACACACACACACAAACAACTATAGAGATCAGACTAGATTTTCCTTCAGTCTTTTAATCATCTTTGTGGTTCTTTGCAGAACTCTCTCCAGTTTTTCAGAATTCCACGTCAATTGTGGAGACCACAGCTAGATTAGTCACTATAGAAAACTCATTATAATTAGATCAACACTGTGCAGTCACTTGGGCGGCTGGCTCAGCCATGTAAACCCAGTCAGCTGGTCCCCATCGACAAATAGGTTGTGTTCCAGGAGTTCATTAGTAAGTTGGTTGTTTGGAACACAGAAAGCCTTTCCCCATAGAAACAGAATTATAGATGGTGGCTTGTTTCCCAGGCCTGTGCACAGAAATCTATTTAATGCACAGACAGCTGAATCAGGGCCTGGCAATGAGATTCCCTTAGGCCTTGACTCGCCTAAGCTCGGACAGAACACCCAATCCGAGGGGGCCAAGGATCTTGGGCACCCAACCTCAAGTCTTCTGAGGGATTGGGATCATGCTGACATTCAGAGAGACAGTCATTTGCACTATGCCTTTTTTTTTCTTGGATATTTCGAGACAGGGTCTCCCTATACGCCAGCATGTTTCCTGGACTCACTCTGTAGACCAGGCTGGCCTGAACTCACAAAGATCTCCGCCTCTGCTTCCCAATTGGTAGTATAAGCGGGTGCCACATGCCAGGCAGCACTATGCTTTTTTTTTTTTTTGTCTTTTTTGAGAAAGAATCTCCCGGAGCCTCAGGCTGTCCTGGAACTCACTCTGTGGACCAGGCTGGCCTTGAACTCACAAAGATCCGCCTGCCTCTGCCTCCCGAGTGCTAGGATTAAAGGCGTGCACCACCACGCCCGGCTTTTTTTTTTTTTTTTTTAGCACTATGCTTTTTAAGAACATTTCTTGTTAAGGTGAGGAGTTGGGGATGAATATGATCAAAATACATTGCACGAAATTCTGAGAGAATTAAGAATTTAAAAACACTTCTTGAACCTGAGTAGGGTAATTCATACCTATATGAATCCAGTTCTTGGGAGGCTGAGACCAGATGATTGCTACAAGTTCAAAGCCAGGCTGGGCTATAGCCCAGATTGAGTTCTAGGTCACCTTGGGCTATATCATGAGATCCTATCTTAAAGTATAACTAACTAACTAACTAAATAAATAAACAAATAAATATAAGAACACTTCTTTGAGCTGAGAGCTTTTATCTGCAGTTGTTCCTGTTATCTAAACAAGCAATCAAGAGCCAGCTTATGATAAACATACCAACTATTCTCTATTTAAAAGGCCTAAATTATGCTTAATCTTCATGCTCTTCCTGTAAACAAAATCTTCTCTCTCCTCCTGTTTTTTGCCTTTGTGTAAGGGAGACTGTGCCCCTCTCCCCCATCAGGCAGGTAGAAGCGCCAGAACTGGACCCGTGGCCCTGGCCTTGTGGCCTGCAAAGCACAGGGCCTTTCTCTGCACAACACTGCCTCCCAGTGGGCTGTGCTATACACAGCCGCAGCTGTGGCAAGGCCAAGAAGTTTTCTCTGAGGAAAGTAACAAGTTCTGCATTCATCTGCCCAACAAAGAATCTTTGAGTGCTTCCAGTGACTTAGGCCTTGGGAACACAGAATCAAATTAGACTCAGTGTTCTCACAGAGTGGCTGGGAAAAGGAACAAGTAAATCAACGTTGAAATCAGCAAGACAAGAATATGATCTAATTTTTTAAAAAAAGGGAAAAGATTACATAGAAACAAAGAAGAGAGATGGTTTGGTCAAGCTAGCTGGTGGACAAGGGTTCCTGAAGGAGGAGAGCTGAGATGTGAGGCCTCGGTTGGTGTTAGGAGGACAGCCGAGGGTCAAGTGGCAAAGGGCATCCGTCCTCTGTAGAAGAAACAGCAATGTTCAATGTGCAAAAACATGGACTACCAAAAATATGTGCAGTGTCTTTGACTCATCTGTTTTTGTGGTAGGTCAGCATCAGCTCCAGACTCTGACAAGTTAAAATAAAGTTTCACTATAGCTTGAATTGGCTTTGTCTATAGTGACATTTTTAGATTACATATTTGAAATTACATTTCCCCTCCGTGGGCTGTTGACATTTACTTTATTTTATTTTTTAATTTTTTTTGTCTTTTTGAGACAGGGTCTCCCTGGCTTGGAACTCACTATGTAGACCAGGCTGGCCTTGAACTCACAGAGATCCACCTGCCTCTGCCTCCCAAGTGCTGGGATTAAAGGCATGCGGAAACATCTTCTAAAAGCCCCTCCAAACTCTGATTATTAAGGAAAATTGGGCCCTAATTTAGTTTAACCTTTTGGCACGTGTTCCAGGCATCGTAGGCAGGCCAAAATGAAAAAGGAACACTGGGGGCTGGAGAGATGGCCTAACGGTTAAGAGCACCAACTGCTCTTGCAGAGAACCCGGGTTCAATTCCCAGCACCCACATGGCGGCTGAGAACAGTCTGTAACTCCAATTCCAGGAGAGCTCCAGTTCCAGGGGAATCTGAGACCCTCTTCTGACCTCCGCGGCATTGCACGACACGGGTGCACAGACCTGCATGCAGACAGTACATTCATACAAATAAATAAATAATAAATAAATAAATAAATATTTAAAAAAAGAAAAAGGAACACTAACAGGTTTAACTGCTGAGAAAACCAACCAACCAAACGCAGCCATAGGCAGCCTCCTGCCCCGCCCTCCCCCGCCCCCAACCCCACCACCCTCGTGTCTCATTTGAGTCTTTTAATGTGTATGAGTGTTTTGCCTGCATGTATGTATCCAGGGATGCCAGAAGGGGCACCAGATCCCCTTGGATGTGGAGTTACCGACAGTTGTTAGCCACCATGTGGGTGCTGGGAACTGAAACCCTGGTCCTCTGCAAGAGCAGCCAGTGCTGCTAACCACTGAGCTATCTCTCCATTCTGTCCTGGTGCTTTTGACCAGCACAGTGATGGCTGCTTTAATTTTCAAGCCGCTCAGTGCCCTGAATCCCCTTGTTGCCTCCTTTCCCTTAGACTTGTACCTCCTCTGTCATCTTCTAGACTCCCCAGCCTCAGGGCCAGGCATGCCCTCTTTGAGCAACACCCCTTCTCCTTTCCACTGGAGAACCAGAGATGTGGCCCTTGTCTTTTTACCATATATATATATACATATTCAAAGAACCAATTTTAGGTTTTTACTATTCTTTTTTTTCTCTTTCTGAATGTTTATTTTGTAAACATACAAGATTCAGCACGTGAGCATAATTACCCATATCTAAAAACACAGCATCGAATTATATTAAAAATATAAAATATTAGCTGGGCATGGTGGCACATTCCTTTAATCCTAGCACTTGGGAGGCATAGACAGGCGAATCTTTGTGAGTTCAAGGCCAGCCTGGTCTACAAGTGAGTTCCAGGACAGCTGGGGCTACAGGGAGACCCTGTCTCAAAAAGACCAAAAAAAAAAAATATATATATATATATGTATATATAATATTAAATATCCAGATTGACAATCTTTACTTATAGTATTCTGTCCATTTCCATGGAATTAATAAATATTATTTGGGGGTTTAAACATACCTTATTGAGTGAAAATTTCTTTCTCTGCTTGTTCTACATTCCTATGAGTTCTTGCCTTTTTTTCAGTGATGAGATTTTTCATGATTCCATCCCCCTGTCTCTGCCAGCTTAGAAACTGTATACTTTTTAATTATCCTGTAAGTGTGTGTGTGTGTGTGTGTGTGTGTGTGTACAACCTTAGCTGAGAAACTAGTGGCAACTGATCACTGCTGGGTTCAGCAGAGTTGGTCTTCTTTAAGGGAGTGACACTAGATAGGCTGATCAGACTCCTGTGAATAAACTCATTGTATTAGTCACTTTTCTGTTGCTGTGATAAAACCACCATGACCAAGGGAACTTATAAAAGGAAGAGTTTATTATTTGAGCTTACGATTGACGGTCCCAGGGAATTAGAGTCCATTGTGGCGGGAGGCATGACGGCTGGAGCTGGAGCAGAAAGCCAAGGTTCACATCTGGCAATGAACACAGGAAGTCAAGAGAGAGAGAGAGACTGGAGACTGCAAGGCTTGTTAAACTCACTAAGCCCGCCCCCAATGACATACTTCCTCCAGCATGGCCACACCTTCTAAGACCTTCCAGAACAGTCCCACCAACTGGGGACAAAATATCTGAATACTTAAAGCCTATGGGGGACATTCTCATTCAAACCACCACACTCATACCAAGGGACATCTGGGGCCACAAATGACATGATAGGCCTTAACATGTGTCACAGAATGTATGGAATCTGCTGTGGCACCATGGGGGACTACAGAGAGGGGAGGAGGTCTAAATAAGATATAAGATGTATGAAATCCATGAAAGTTCAATATAAAAAACAGATTGAGCTGGGCGTAGTGGTGCATGCCTTTAATCCCAGCACTCAGGAGGCAAAGGCAGGCAGATCTCTGTGAGTTCAAGGCCAGCCTGGTCTACATAGAGAGTTCCAGAACAGCTGGGGGTACTGGGATACCATGTCTCAAAAAAGGACCAAAAAATTTTTGGAACTCAGGCTAACCTGAACTAGCCATGTTGCTCAGAATGGCTTTGAACTTGGGATTCTCCTGCCTGTGCTTCTAGGGTTTTCATCACCACCACATCTAATTCAATCTGAAAGATTTGATAGTATGATTAAACCTATGTTGAAATGACAAAGCCGTGTAAGAGGGATTGATAATACTACAACTTCTACATATGGAAGAGGACATCTTTCAATTGTTTAATGTTGGGTTTGAATCCAGGGCCCCACAATGTTGTATACACACGCTACCACTGAGCTCCATCCCCAGCTTCAAAGTTCAGTTTTGAAGGCCCTTCTGTATACATATCCTGGTTCTATTTCTACAGCCTCTTCACAGTTTACATCAAGTCAATGCTTCCATTTTATTGCTTTACTTTTGTTAATGAACAATTTTTTCTCCACTTCATTTTGAATAGTCTAATAGTTTAAAAATAAATCTATTGATTTTTATATAAAATTTGTAAGTACTTATTTTTAGTTCATTTTATTTTTCATTATAAACATGAGGTCTCCTCTAGTATAGTTTTATAGACTCATTTCTTTAGGGGGGGTATTTTCGAGACAGGGTCTCCCTGTAGTACCAGCTGGCCTGGAGCTCACTCTGTAGACCAGGCTGGCCTTGAACTCACAGAGATCTGCTTGCCTCTGCCTCCCAAGAGCTAGGATTAAAGTTGTGTGCCACAATGCCTGGCATGGACTCAATTTGATGTGAGACTTAAGTATGTTTTCCAAATGTGAATTTTTATAAATTAACTGTGCTTTATGAGAGTTTTATTTTATTATCTTTTGTGGGAGTGACTTTGCTCAGATTGCTCCTGTCTTCCCTAACTTCATAGCCAAAGTTGATTTTATATTTTGAGATCATTTAACACTGTTCAGTCTGCTTTCCTACTTGTGTAATCAGATTATTTAAATATATTTAGCCTTTAGGAAAATAAGGTAAACAATCTTACTAGTCCTTCGGCTCCTCTTGCCATCGCATTTACAAGCTACATTGAACACACAGCTTTAGTTTATGTTCCCTGCTTCTCCCTCATGACCCTTCCTGGCCCCTGACCCAAAACGTGTGTGTGTGTGTGTGTGTGTGTGTGTGTGTGTGTGTGTGTGTGTGTGTGTGTGTGTGTGCTGTGAAAACAGCATTGCTGAAAGCATCGTTGCTGGAAATGACAAATTATCCACCATGTTTGTTGTAAGCAAGTGTGGGCTTCCTTGGATAATATCTATTTGTGATTTGTATGCTGTTCTGGGTCAGTAGGTGTCAGAAAAAGAGACTTCTTCTGGATAAGACAAAATTCTTCATTTTTCTCTCATACCATATGGGTGCTTGAAATCAAACTCAGATCCTCTGCAAGAGCAGTCAGTTCAATACTCTTAACTACTGAGCCATCTCTCCAGCTCCCTAATTTAGCTTTTTCAATTACTGATAATTTCATTTTTCTTCTTTAAAAGAATTTTTGGTCCTAATAGCTGATAATTTGTCAGAAATGTTCTTTAGACATATATAAAGTAAAATATATCTAGGATTTCCAAGACCATCTTTATTTTTGCTTTATTAGTTTGATAAAGATTTTGTGAAGGGTCTGTCATATGCCAACTGTATTTTTGTAAATCTTTTTCTTATCTCTAGGGTTTTTGCTTTATGTACTTTGGTACCGTGTTGTTTTGTGAATAAACATTCAATATTATTATGAAATCTATGCCTGGCTTGGTGGTACATGCCTTTAATCTCAGCACTAGGGAGGCAGAGGCAGGTGGATCTCTGTGAGTTCAAGGCCAGCCTGGTCTTTGGAGCGAGTCCAGGACAGCTGGGGCTGCAGGGAGACCCTGTCTCAAAAACACCAAAGGGGAGACAAGGTCTCCCTGTAGTCCCAACTGTCTTAGAACTCACTATGTAGATCAGGCTGGCCTTGAACTCACAGAGATCCACCCAGTTCTGTCTCCAGAGTGCTGGGATTAAAGGCCTATGTCTCCATGCTCAGCCGGGGACTGTTATAGTCTTTATTCTACTATATAAGGTATGAGTCGAAAAGTAAATAAAAGACCACACAGAAAGCGTTTGGAAAGTATTAAATAAAAGACTATACAGAAAATGTTTGGATAGCATTAAACACATAGTGAGTCACTGATAAATGATAGCTTCCATTGCTTCGAATTCCTTTACTTTTAGATTATTTATTTATTTATTTATTGAGACAGGGTCTCCCTTTACTCACATATGGCCTAGAGCTCATTCTGTAGACCAGGCTGGCCTTGAAGTCACAGAGATCCACCTGCGTCTGCCTCCTGAGTGCTAGGATTAAAGGTGTGCGCCACCACACCTGGCTTAAAAACAGGTTCTTAGCCGCCATGTGAGTGCTGGGAATTAAAAGCATGTGCCACCACGCTCGGCACTAAAGATGGTTCTTAGCCGCCATGTGGGTGCTGGGAATCAAACCCAGGTCCTCTGCAAGAGCAGTCAGTGCTCTTAACTTCTGAGCCATTTCTCCAGCCCACGTTTTTAGATTTTTTTTCTTTCATTTTGAGCTAGTATGCTCTCTTATAGACAGCAAGTCATCCAACATGGGTTTAAAATTTTGTATTATGTGCCCGTGTGTGTGTGTGTGTGTGTGTGTGTGTGTGTGCACACGCATGTACCATGCCCATGCAGACCCGATATTGATATCAGGTGTCCTGTATCATTCTCCATTTTGTTTTCTGAAGCAGCATCTCTCTCTTGAACTTGGAGCTTGCCGTTTTGGAGCTGGCTGCTTTTGTTTATGTTTTTTAATGTAGGCACTTAGGGCTATAAACTTCCCTCTTAGGACTGCTTTTAAAGTATTCTATAGGTTTTGTTGTGTTGTCATTGTCATTTAGTTCCAGGAATGCTTTTATTTCTTTATTTCTTCCTTGACCCATTCATTATTCAGGAGTGTGTTGTTTAGTCTCTATGTGTTCTTGTAGATAGTAGGGCTTATCCTGGTGTTGATATTGAGTTTTATTGCACTATGGTCTGATAGAATGCATGAAATTATTTCAATCCTTTTGTATTTGTTGAGGTTTTTTTTCTGTGTCCCAGTATGTGGTCGATTTTGGAGAATGTTCCATGGGGTGCTGAGTAGAAAGTATATTCTCTGGTGTTTGGGTGGAATATTCAGTAGATATCTGTGAGGTCCATTTGGAGTAATGTATTATTCAGTTCAGATGTCTCTCTGGTTATTTTTTGTCCAGTTGATCTATCCAAAGAGCTCAGTGGGGTATTGAAGTCCCCCAGTATTAGCGTGCTGAGATTAATCTGTGCCTTAAGGTCTTGCAGGATTATGTTTATAAAGTTTGGTGCACTGGAGTTTGGTGCATATATATTTATTTATTTTTTATTTTTTTGGTCTTTTCGAGACAGGGACTCCCTGTAGCCCCAGCTGTCCTGAACTCACATTGTAGACCATGCTGGCCTTGAACTCACAAAGATCCGCCTGCCTCTGCCTCCCAAGTGCTAGGATTAAAGGCATGCGCCACCATGCCTGGTGCATATATATTTATGATTGCGAAATCTTCATGATTAATTGCTCCTTTCATAAGGATGTAATGGCCCTCTTTGTCTTTTCTGATTAGTTTTATATTGAGGTCTATTTTGTCTGATATTAGAATGGCAACTCCTGATTACTTCTTGGTACTATTTGCTTGGAATATCTTTTTTTCCATCCTTTCACTTTAAGTTGGTGCCTGTCCTTGAGGGTGAGATGGGTTTCTTGTAGACAACATATAGATGGATTCTGTTTCCTAATCCATTCTTCCAGTCTATGTCCTTGAATTGGGGAGTTTAGACCATTAATATTTAAGGTTATTACTGAGAGATGTGCATTTCTTCTTTTCACCTTATTTTCTATTTGCATTCTTGGTCTAGGTTTGTATTTTCACAGTTATACTTTTGTTAATTTCTCTCTCTAGCTGCTTGGGGATAGGTGCTCCTTTCCTCTGTCCTTTGAATTGCTTCGAGTGTTTTCTGAAGGGTTGGTTTTTTGGACATATATTCTTTCATCTTGTTTATATCATGAAAGATTTTTCTTTCTCCTTCAACTATAACTGACATTTTTGCTGGGTATAGTAATCTGGGTTGGCATCTATAGTCATTTAGTACTGGGAATACATTAGTCCACATTCTTCTTGTTTTCATAGTTTGCACTGAGAAGTCATCTGTAATTCTGATTGGTTTTCCTTTATATGTAACTTGCTGTTTTTCTCTTGTGGCTTTCAGTATCTTGTCTTTGTTTTGGGTGTCTAGTGTTTTAACTATGATATAGCATGGGAATTTCTTTTTTGATCTTGTCTATTTGGATTACTATGTGCTTCTTGTATTTGTATGGGCTTGCCTCTTTTCAGTTTAGGGAAATTTTCTTCTATTATTCTGTTAAAGATCTGATCAATACCATTGTCATGGGATTCTCCTTTCTTTATCCCTATGATGCAGAGGTTTCCAGTTTTCCCTTTTGGTTATATATTGGGAGGTTCAGTTGGCTTTTCCTTTTTTGGTCTGGAGGTTCTCCGGAAGCCCTGAGGTAACAATCAGGTCAGTTCACTTCTGAGCATGCACCTGCTTTTTGCTGGAGTGTTGCTACAGCTATTCTCAATGGGATAGCCTCAGTTTGGTCTTTTCAAAGTGTCCCAAATTTTCTGATTGTTCCACTCTTGTGTCTTTTTAAATTTTTCATAATCTTTGTTTGAGCTTTCTAGTTTTTCCTTGCTATCTTCCAGGTATGATATTCTATTTTATGCTTCATCCAATCTGTTTTTGAGGCTTTTTCCCATCCTTTCCTGTTGATTGGATGAATGTTCAATTTCCATTTTCATTTCATCCTGTGATTTCTTTAGTATTTTCACTTCCTTCTGGAGCTTGTCATTTTCTTCTTGTAGCGCCTTGTTTCGCTGGTCTATTTCCCTTTTCATTTCAGCATGGGATCTTTTCAGTGTTTCTATTTCCTTCCAGAGTTTGTCATTCTTTCCCTCCAGTTCCTTCCTGAGTTCTCCATTCTCCCCCTTTAGTTCTCTGATTTGTTATTTATATTCTTTGATTATATCTATGATTATTCTTCTAAAATCCGTGTCCTGGGTCCCTTCCAATGAGATCTTATTGTAAAGGTCTTCTATAGGACTGGTAGCATCTGGTGGAGATTTATTATGTGCTTTTCCCATGTTGTTTTTTCTTTGTGTTTTTGGCATGTGGGTTTATTTTCTTGTTTGTATTCTGGTGCAGATCTCAAATGTTTCTTTGCTGCATTGAAAGCTTAATTTGTGGGGCTGGAGAGATGGCCTAACAGTTAAGAACACTGATCACTCTTGCAGAGGACCCGGGCTCAATCCCCAGCACCCACATGGTGTCTGAGAACTATCTTCAACTCCAGTTCCAGGGGAATCTGACACCGTCTTCTGACCTCTGAGGCACTGCACGACACAGGTGCACAAACCTACATGCAGACAGTATATTCATACACATACAAGAATAAATAAAACTTTAGAAAAAGGAAAGCTTAATTTGCTTGTTTCCTATAGATATGTTCATTGTCTTCTCCTTGGTTTATGGAGGGATGGTTGTGCTAGGTTTCCAATTTTCCCTTTTGGTTATATATTGGGAAGCTCAGCTGGCTCTTCCTTATTTGGTCTGGAGAACCTCCAGAAGCCCTAAGGTAACAATCAGGCCAGTTCACTGCTGAGCGTGCAGCTGCTTTATGCTGGGGTGTTGCTACAGCTGTTCTCAATGGGATACCCTCAGTGTAGCTCGAGAGGGTTGGGTGGCCTCTGGACCTAGTGGGTGTTCAGCTGGGTGGGTGATTTCACCCTGCAGCTGTGCGCACTGGGCCAGGTATTGTTGGCTGGCAGGCAACAGGCCATGCCCAGGACAGTGCTGCCTCCTCTTTCTAGACCTGATGGGTGTCTGGCTTGCTGGGCAACTCCGTCCCACCTCTATGCATGCTGGTCCAGGTGTGGCTGGCTGGCAGGCAACAGGCCATGTCCAGGGGAGCCATGGGCCTGCCTGGTGTTGTGCTCACATATTCCCCAGGCACCACGCTGCCTCCTCTCTCTAGATCTGGTGGGTGTCCAGCTGGCTGGCAGTTTCTTTAATTTTTTTCTGGTATTTTTGAGACAGGGTCTCCCTGTAGCCCCAGCTGTCCTGGAGCTTGCTCTGTAGACCAGGCTGGCCTTGAACTCACAGAGGTCTGCCTACCTCTATCTCCCAAGTGCTGGGATTAAAGTTTTTTAAATGCAGTTCTCTTTTCAGAGTAAACAGAATTTTGTTTTCTCTTGTCATTTTTACCATAATTCAGAAGATAGAAAGATCTGTTTCTAATTTTATTAGTAGTTACTATAAAGTAATTCATTAAAAAAGCAATTCACAACGATTCTCCTGTTTACTTAATTATCCAAAATAACAAAAATGATGACATTGACTCACTCATGGAAGTCAAAGACTATGGTGCTTTGACTTTTGTTTCCTTCCATGATTTCTTCTTCATAAAATTAATGCTGTATCATAAATCCCATCACCCAGAATTCAGCCTGGTCCAGGAGAAACTAACCTAGAGTGTTTGATATTGGCCTATATTAAATTGATCAAATGGCATGATGCCATTGACCTTCACTGCTGTTGTAAGAAAAGCTACACAAAACTGTGGATTGCAATTACCTTGAGGATCTTGTTCATTGCATTACTGTGTCCTCCAAACCAGACAGTGTTCTCTAAGCTCAGAATCAGAAATTATGGTTTTCATGACTATGTGGTTTGCTTTCTCCTTTGTGAGCACAGATATTCTCATTTTATAACTTTAACTTCTAGAAAATTTAGAATGCATTTTTTTCTATGGTTTATAGCTTTGAAAACAGTCTTCAACATTATGCATGAATCCATGTGACAAGGCAGAGATGTCTTCTGTATCAATGTGGTTATGAGAAAGTAGGGTTAGAATGAGAAGTGCAAATCATTTTACCCTTAAGTCACTTGAATGAATGTTATTGAGTTCCATGCTGGAGTTTTGTCTGCACTTGCCGTCTGCACGTCTGGCTGCACCTAACCTCACTGTGGAGGAAGGAAAGTCTGTCTCTCTGTTGTGTAGTGTAGCAGGAGATCCACTGCCTAACTTGTACTGGGATGTTGGGAATTTGGTTTCCAAACATATGAATGAAACAAGCCACACACACGGCTCCTTAAGGATCACTAACATTTCATCTGATGAGAGTGGAAAGCAAATCTCATGTGTGGCAGAAAAACCTCTTTGGAGAAGATCATGATTCTGTCAACCTCACCATGCATTTTGCACCGAGCATCATGTTTCTTGAATCTCCAACCTCAGACCACCACGAGTGCATCCCATTCACTGTGAGAGGCAACCCCAAGCTAGAGCTTCAGTGGTTCTATAATGGGGCAATATTGAATGAGTCTAAATACATCTGTTCTAAAATACATGTTACCAACCACACGGAGTACCACACTGCCTCCAGCTGGATAATCCCACACATATAAACCATGGGGACTACACTCTAATGGCCAAGAATGAGCATGGAAAGGATGAGAGGCAGATTTCTGCTCACTTCATGGGCCAACCTGAAGTTGATGAAGATTGGACTGCAACGACTGACATGGGGGACAAGACAAACAAAAGTAATTCTTCCACAGATGTTGCTAACAAAACCAGGTGAGAGCATCTCTTGGTCTATGCTGTGGTGGTAATTGCATCTGTGGTGGGATTTTTGTCTGGTGGTGATGCTGCTTCTGCTAAAGCTGGCGAGACATTCCAAGTTTGGCATGAAAGGTTTTGTTTTCTTTCATAAGATCCCACTGGATGGGTAGCTGAAATAAAGAAAAAGACAAAAGAAGGGGCTGTGGTGCTTGTTGGTGTTGGCAGCCTGTCACACTGCTAACAGTGTGGCTCTACATCGTGCCTTAAAGATGGCGCCGACTTCCTGAGATGGCTAGAGAACAACAACTAGCCACCTTTTCCGCATGTAGCCACTTCTTCCGCACTAGGGAAAAACTACGCATGACTACTGCTCTCTAAATTCGCGCCTTTAACATGCAAATGAGGCATCGAGTCAGCGCACCTATCCAGAGCATGCACGAACCCTCTGGACTGCTATATAAGCAGTGCCTCTTCCCCATTTCGGGGTCCTTCTCACAAGAGAGCTGTACACAATAAAGTTTGCTGCATAAGAATCCTGTTGTCCGCGTGAAGTTATTGCCGCGAACTCTCTTCCTGCGCGACGATATGTTTCAGATAATGCTGCCACTTGTAAGCTGGACTCCTGGGACTGCTATTGCTTATCCTGTGGAAATGCGTTACTTACCGGGGGGTTCCTGGTAGAAAATGGGATATTCTTGGTAGGAGTGTACTCTACTTGAAGTTACTGCTTACTATTTGTTGCTATGTAGATGGGAAACTACCAAGGCAGAAAGTGCAGGTTCTCAGGAGACAGCTTAAGAAGCAACGGAAGAAAACACCTTAGAATTATAATCTTCTGTTCTTAAATAATATGTTTTCAGATACAGAAATTTGAAACTTCGCTTAGTTGAAGTGCGATTGATGCTTCTCTTCTAAACAGTGTGTTGTTGACCCAAACTGGAAGATGTAGCTCGGTATTAATTACTTTTTTATTAAAGATGAATTGCAAATTAAAAAAAGAGAAAAAAGACAAAAACCTAGAACAAGAAAATCAAGTACTGATGAATGTTATTCAACATAGATTATTTGAGTCATAAGTATAGGATTTACTTAACCCTTTTTTTTTTCTTGTTGGTCTTTTTGAGACAGGGGTCTCCTGTAGCCCCAGCTGGCCTGGCACATTGCTCTGTAGACCAGGCTGGCCTTGAACTTCACAAAAGATCGCCTGCCTCTGCCTCCCCAAAGTGCAGGGGATTAAAGGCATGCAGCCACCACGCCTGTTTTTTTTTTCATGATTTCTTACTTTTTTTTACTTAATGTTTATGGGTGTTTTCTGCCTTAGCTTCATATTTAAGTGGCCACCCCTGTGTCATGCATTGCCTGTGGAGGCCAGAAGGGGAGATCTGGATTTGGAGTCTTGGAAATGGTTGTTTACAGTCCAGTGCTCCCTTAACCTCTTAGCCAACTGTCCAGCCTCTTATATGATCTTTAAAACAAGCATCTGCTTATGTCATACCACTTTTCATAGGAGACACAAAGCAATGCCTATCACCCCAGATAGAGACTTAAGAAAAGATTTCATCCAAGTGTAACTTCGGTATTTGAAACCCCCAGTGAGTTATTAGGTCTTATGGAGAAGGATGAGTGCCTCACAAGTCAGATTACTCCCGTGGAAGCCCTGGTTCCGCTGAGGCAACGGTACACGTGCAACCCCGACATCAACATCAAGTGTCCAAACCCCAGTCGAACTGTATTCTTACTGACCTATAGAGGAGAGGAGGGCGCGTCTTGAGGATTTCAAGAAAGCTCTTGAGTCCTACAAGAACTTTGTGACGCCTCGTCCACATTCGCTTCTCCCCTTGTCCACCTAATGAAAAGGGATGTAATAAGCTTCAGTCCCATGGCAGTTGATGATTCCAGGGTGTAGTGAGTGAGGGTCTTGTGGAAGTAGTCACTGCTGCTCTGATTCAAGCTGGTGCTGACCATGCCAAGGCCAGAGGAACCAGCAATGTAGTGGTGTTTAAAAGAGAAAAAGAATGCAGAGATCTCTATGGCTTGAGATCCAGAAACTAAAAAAAAAAAAATACGATTGACAAATCTGACTCACAAATTAAAACCCACCAAACCAAAGTATGAATATCAGCAACAGAGATGTGACAGTATTTAAGATGGGTATTATAGACAGAACTAACAACCTTACACTAGGGCCTGGCATGAATTTTAGTGGTGAAGACTAGTCTAGTGGACACAGCATGGATGCAGCCCTGACCTTGATTCCTAGAGCTAAAACAAAAAGAAACAAATATATAAAAACCATACAAATAACAGCAAACATAAATAACACAGACATACAGACACAGTCACTCTCATACAATGCCTTGTCTAGTTCAGGCTGCTGTACAAACCATAGACTTCCTGGCTTAGGCAGCAAATTACAACACAACACAACTACACACACACCACACACAACCTACACACAAGCACACACTTGTTTTTATGTTCGTTCTGTAGGATGGAGGACCAAAGTGAAGTCTGGGCAGATCTAGAGTTTGGAGAGAGACTGCTTCCTGGTTCACATCCTCCTCTTGTTTGCCTTCACATGGTGGAATGAACAAAGATGGAGAGTAGGCTTTCTTTTGGTTTTCATATTAGTGATGTTGTCTATGAGAGTCCTACCTTTATGTCTTAGTTACTCCCTGAAGGCCCCACTCCCACTCCCAAATGACCCTTCACGTGGAAGTAGGAGGCTGGTCAATGGATTGACCTGATGAAATTTGGAATAGGACACACAAACATTTCAGTTACTATATAAGACCAATGAACTACCCACTATATTCAGACTAACCCATAACTTTAACTGAGCAATAAGAACAGAATTTAAAACCAACAGTGAGTATTATAAATTTAATAACTCAAAATCCACATCATTTCTAACCAATATATTAAAGTGTAGAAAGAGAAGCATGCCTATTTAAAATTACACATCCTGTTGGAAGGATTATACTACAGAAACTAGCAACCCCATTTCTTAGACTCTAGTCTACCCAAATATAGAAACAGGATAATAAATCACACAAATGTTCTACCCCTTCTTCAGCATATGGACGTCCAGAGCATTTTCTGAACCAGTTTTGTAGGCAAATGTGTTAACCCATTGAGTCATCTTTCCAGACATCTTGTTATAAGATTTAGTAAGTGACAAATAAGATTCATTAATTAGTTAGATTATAGAATCAATTAATTAAAGTTTTTAAAACACGCCTCTAAATCATCTCATCAGGAGCTGGGAAGATAGCTCAGTTGGTAAAGAGTTTACCCTGTAAGCATGAGGACCTGAATTTGATCCCAGAACCATGCTAGGCACAAGACAATAGACTACACACACTGTGCCTGCTCTTTCCAGCAGCAAGAAGAAGCCTTCCTGGGGCCTGCTTTTCTACCTATACCCCTCTTGATCAGACCAAGAGTCCATTTGGCTGAAGAATGACCGCCCAGAGCCTGAATTCCTAGCCCTCTGAACTATGCTCCAGGTGTCTAGGGCTCTTGAAACACCTGCCTAACTGATCTCAAGATTACGCTCAGAGCCCGCTTACCTACATTAGGTGTATTGCCCCAAGGGTTAGCTCTTCTGAAGGTATGTGTCTAGCTAAGAGGAAGCTGTGTGAGTGGTTTGAATGGAGCTGGGAACATGCAGGCTGAGATGAAGAAAGAAGGTATCTTGAACAGAGTATCCTAGTGATGCGGGGATAAGTAGGGTCAGTGGCCAGATAATGGTTAAGAAGAGAAGTGGTAGCTTGGCCTGTCTTTCGGTGGACACACACCTTTACATCTCTAGCTCACTCAGGATCAGATGGGCATTGGTAGATCTTCTGTGAGTTTCAAGGGCCGCAACTGGTCTATAGAGGTGAGTTCCGGATAGCGTAGGGGCTACAGTGGAGAAACCTGTCTCGAAAAGACTCAAAAAAAAAAAAAAAAAAAAAACAAAAAAAAAAGAAAAATTGAAAAGAAAAGACCCCCCCAAAATTTTTTTAAAATTTAGAGTCTCAATATCCCCCAAAGAAGAGAAGTGGGTGCTAGGAGCCATGGGTCAAGGGACTGGAGATGGGATTTCTCTTCCACTACCTGAAGTATTAGATGCCAAAGTATTCAAGCATCCTAAATGCAAACGTGGTCACTTGGGCTCCCATGCAAGGATATAAACTAGCTACTAGTGTAGAGCATGTTTTATTTAACAGCCAATTATCTTAACTTACAGCTTGAAAGTGTTTAGACACATAGCATATGGCCCTACAACTATATTCTTCGCCTTCCTGGACAATCAACATAGGGGGCAGCGGGAATGGTGTAGGAGAGATGGGTGTAGGACCTAAATGAAAAAAATCTTCTGTGAAATAAAATGTGTGGGCTGAGAGATTGACTCACCCGTTAAAGAGCCACCAAACTGTTCTTGCAGAGAGGACCTGGTTCAATTCCCATCACCCACATGGTGATCTAAGAACCACCCTCTTTTAAGCCAGCATGGTGGCGCATGCTTTAATCCATAAGCACTTGGGAGGCGAGGCCAGAGGCAGCCATATCTCTGTGAGTTCAAGGCCAGCCTGATCTACAGAGTGAGCTCCAGGCCAGCTCGGGTGCTATAGGGAGACCCTGTCTCAAAAATAAAATAAAATAAAATTTGCACACAGATCAAAGAATCCAGGAAGGTTATGTGGGAGAATGACATGGAGCAGAAGCCACTGCAAGTCAGAAGTCAGGAAAGGGGCTGGTATGAGTGCGTGCCATTCTCCTAAGATTCCTGCAGATGCTGAGACTGGGAGTGTAGGGAAATGGAACTAGAAACTCCAGAGCATTGGATAATCCAAAGTATTTTCTGGTTCCTATTGTCATTCGTCTTTTGTAAATTATTTGCTTTTTTATTTTGTATGATGTATGTTTATGATATGCTGCAAGTGGGTAAGTGCACGACCACGTCGTTGCAATGCCCCATGGAGGGTCAGAGGAAGGGCAGACGGGATGGCCTCCTTACGTAACTACGAGTTACAGATCTGATTGTTAGCACACTTTTGGGCTGCTGGGAAGTGTGCAACAGGAGTCCTCCTGCAAGAGCAGCCAGCTCGCTCCTTAATTGCTGACCATCTCTTTGCCATACCCCCCCAACCTCCAGGGCCAGATGGGATAGCTCAGTGGGTAAAGGTGATTGCTGCCAAGCTTGATGACCTGAGTTTGATTCTCCCCAGAATCCACACCATAGGAGAGAATCAGTCCCCACTAAGTTGTCTCTGACTCTAAAGCATGCACACAACACACGATAACCCCCTAACAGATAAACAAAAATGTGATACAGACCAATTAAAGAGTTACTTGGGCTGGAGCAGAGAGGAGCCTATATGAAATAAGGGTAGTAGGAAATGGGAGCTTATCACGGGCTCGTGAGGGAAAAGGGACTTACATGGGGAGAGAAGACAATATACCTGGGGAGAGGCAAGCGGCTACGGGGCCCGCGTAGGGCCATCCACATGCTTGGCGGTGTGAGACCACCCGAAAAATGTATTTAAGAAGCCTACTGAAAAAAATATACATTTAATATAAATTGTGTAGTGCATTGTACACTGTATGACTCTATACAAAACGTCACTGTCGCCATGCACTGGTAAACCTCATTGGCTTTTGTCAGGTTGTCCAAGAGACTCCCAAATGATACACTCTATTGCCACAACCTTTGTTGTTCTAGTTTGTGCTTCCAATGCTGTGACAAAACACTCTGACTGACCCCAATTGGGAATTATCATCTTAACAAGTTTTTCTTGGGGAAAAGTTATCAGCTCAACCTTTTACTGGGTTCCAGCATATTAGAGCCCAGGAGGATCTCAAGAGTGAAACCTACAGACGCATAGGCAGAGAATGCTGTTCCCTGCTTCTCCCCTGGCTCATGCCAGCCTGCCTTCTTAAGATTACACAACAACCTCCGCATCCACATGGTGGCACCACCTCATTGTGGGCTAGGGCCCGGTTCCACACTGCTTCATTACAATCCAAGACAATACTCCACGCATGTGGCCAAGGCCAGTCCAGTGGAGCAAATTCCCCAACTGAGGCCTCCTCGCAAGGCCCAGGTCTGTCGAGGTTGACACTAAAGCTATCCGCACACTGAACGGCTCTTGCCCCCCCCCCCCACAGAACTGAAGGTAGAACCCTTCTCTCTGAAGACAATACATTACTTTGAACACAGGGACTTGAGCTGAGAAGCCTCCTCCTGTAACACTAGTTCTCATCCAAAGTATCAGAAGTGTCCATTGCAAGACTGCCAAGGGAAAAAAGGATCAATGAGCGCCACTCCAGCAAGTAAAGTCCTCATGAACACATAACCAATGACTTGCTAACTAGCAAACTTTAGGTGATAGTTGGAATTTTTTTTTATTTTGGGGGGGTAAGTCAATAGCTATCTTAATTTGCCCTACTCAGTGGAGAGAAACATGCATTGAAACTGTAATCCATAGCCACAGTTGACACACATGGCCGAAGAAGAGTGACAGGCCCTAGAGAAGAAAAAACCTTCATCTGTCACCGGGCTTCCCTAGACCAAACGCTCTGGAATTTTCTTATGTATTCTAAATCCCCCCCTTATATTTACAGACAAGTGCATGCTCCTCATCACTCATCAAGGAAGTTTCTCTTTGCAACAGGTAGAGATGTGTTTAACCAAAGGCCCAACGGACTTCTCAAATTCAGAAATCATAGTGTACTGTACGAGGTCAACACTGTTCCTTAAGTCGACACAGTCTGACAAAAGCAACCTGCTTCTCAAGGCTCAGGGAGGAACATTATGGAAGATGAGTGGCAAAAAAGTAATAAGGAGAGAGGGACACAGCACCTGCTAGCTAGTCAGAGCATTCTAGACATGACACTGGGGAGAGGCTGCATCAATGAACAGGTTTCCAATAGACAATGATATTTTAATGAGAGTGTTGCATACTGACCAAGACAGTTGATGACATGCAATGTGTGAGCAAAGTGCCGTCTCACCACAAGGTGAAAAGATCTATGCAGTATCAATGATACTGAGGAAGGGATCAGTTTCTCCAGGGACTATCTCCTGAGCGTTTATCCAGTCTCAAATGGCAACCCTGTAATGCTAGCACCCTTCATGCAACATCTACTAGTGCGACTGCGCGTGTATTATATACATATATGCGCATATGCATGTATATTTATAAATATATGTGTGGTAATGTAACGAATAAAGGAAGGAGTGAGAACAAGAAAATTAAGAGGGAATAGGAGAGTCCCATGGGAGCGGCTGGCAAATGGGAGGGGAAGAATGTGAAAGTAATGCAGACTATAATACTTGTGGTCTGAAATTCTCAAACATCTCGAAAAATAATTTAAGGGCTGTAGGCATCGGTGCAAATGCTCTTCCTACATGAGGTCCACAAGCACTCGGAGGCAGAGGCAGGCAGATCTCTGTGACTTCAAGGCCAGCCTGCTCTACACATAGTTCCAATGTTCCAGGATAGCCAGGGCGTTACAAGGGAGACCCTGTCTCAAAAGACCAATGAAATTAATGAAATATTATAATATATATATATATTTAAATTAGTCTGGGCTAGAATGGTCCTGTGGTTCAGAGCCACTGTTCTTGCAGAGGCCCAGTGTTCGATTCCCAGCACCCACATGGTGACTCGGAAGACCACCATTTTTAACCAATTCCAGGTTCACATTCCAGGGGAATCCGAACCCCTTCTTCTTGACACTCTGCGACATTAGCACACATCCGGGTGCACAACCTACGTGCAGACAGTACAGATTCAGTAGCACATTTAAAATACATTGAAAAAATAAAAAAAAGTTATTTTAAGAATGGCGCTGGTCAATTGTTAAATAAATACATTCTTGCATGATTATCCTAGTTCTATTCCAGCTTCATTGCTACTATGATTACCTCAAAAGAACCTACACATCCTGACTTAACACAAATATAAAAACATTTTCACAAAAACGTCTCCTTCCTTACATTAGCCTGCAGTGCTTGAGCATGGCAGGATTTTAGTCTATACTTTTTTTGTTTGGTTTTGTTTTTAAATAAAAATATTTTATTCGGTTTTATGTATTCTTACATCATTTCTAGTCCAAATTAGACAGGCGCAATCCCCCATCCCCCAACACCCCCCTAACCCACCCCAGTTCACATGCATTCTCCAATCTGGCCTGTATCTTTTTCTCAGGTCCTGTTTTAAAGTTTTTCCTGCAGAGGTTATTGTCTTGGCAGAAATCACCAGTCAGCTCTCTTTGACTCAAGGCCCTTTTGGTCAATTGTTTTCCCACTTCCCTCCCATTTGTTTTGCAAAAACAAAATATAGCTATATCTTATAGCTCTATCTCTATATGTAAACATACATACCAACATTATGATCTTTTGGAAAATAAACTGTCGCTAATGCCAAATATGGTTTAGATTCACAGTTTTCCCTTTAATTTTTATAATTAAAACTCATATAAGATATGCATACCCTCCATACACATACCACAATTACAAGTCTGAAAAATAAGTGGTAAGTTAATTCTAGAGCCTGTTAGGGATTCATATTATAACACACAGTTGCTTTCAGATAAACTGAAATATAACATTAACAATTGGCCAGCTTAGCTTGCATTTCAACTGAGGATTTTGTGGCTAGCATCCACAAATGAGGTAAACAATTCCCTGTTTGTTTTTTAGAGACTGTGTTATTTCGGTTATAATGGCTTTGAGTTCCGTACATTTACCTTCAAAGTTCACGATGTCTTTCTTTACTGTTGCAAAGAACTCAATTGTGTAAATTGTACCACATTTTCCTCTATCCACTTGGCGGTTGAGGGGCACTTGGTTTTGTTTGCGCTCGTTGCTATTGGAACGAGAGCTGCAATAAACATAAGACGTTGCATGGATCTCTGTGGTAGGATGAGTCCTTGTGGGTATATAGGACTGGGTCAGGTGTAAGGCTCATTTTCAGTTTCTTAAAGAGGTCTCCATACTGCTTTCCATAGGGGTTGCTAGAGTTTTTTTGCATTACCACCAGCAGTGGAGGAGTGTTTTTCCTTTTCCTTCCCCCCACAACCCTCTCCAGCCAATTTGGTGTCGTGTTTTTCCTTGATCATAGCTAGTCTTACCTAAATAAAATCTCAAGGTGTGAATTGAATTTTGGCAGTTCCTTAATTATTAGCAGGTTGAACACGTTTTTTGGTCTTTTTTGAGGGAGGGTCTCCTGTAGTCCAGTAGCCCATAACTCACCTGGCTTACACAGGCTGGGAACTGAACTCACAGAGATCTGACCTGCCTCTACCTCCTGAGGCTGGGATTAAAGACATGATTGCCACACATGCCTCGGCAGATGTTGAACACTTTGTAAAGATGTTTCTCAGCAGTCTTCCTCATATAGAAGTCTCCTGTTTCTCCAGCTCTTTTTTTTTAAATTTTATTTATTTTTTTAGGTGTACAAATGTACTGTCTATACATGGCAAGTGTTTTGTGCAGCCCTCCAATGTCATGAATGCATGGAGGTTCAGAAGGAGGGCGTGGATTTCCCCTGGAACTGGAGTTAAAGATGGTTCGCAGCCACCATGGGGGTGCTGGGGAGGGAAACCCGGTCCTCATGGCAAGAGCAGTCGGTGCGCTTAACAGCTAGTGGGCCAACTCTCCAGCCCCTCTGTTCAGCTCTTGACCTTCTCTTTTGAGTGGGTCATTTGTTTTCTCTTCCCTCCTTTGTTTTTGAGTAGTTCATACACTCTGGATGTTAATACTCGATCAGATGTATCACTGGTGAAGTTTCCATCCTGCCCACTCTGTGGGTTGTCTCTTCACTTTCTCTTTGTGTCTTTCAACTGTAAACAGAACGTTTGGAGTTTTAAATTTAATAGAAGTTCCCATTAGTTGTCAATTGGTTGACCTTGATTTTCTGGCAGACGATGTCTGATTTAGAAGGTCTTTTCCTACACATAAGCTTTTGTAGTTACTAACAAACATTTTTCTCTAACTTTTCAGAGTTTTCAGGTGTTCATCAACATTAAGGTCTTTGATCATTGGGAGTTGATTTTTTACAACTTGGAGGGAGGGGTTTAGTTTTATTCTTCTACAAAGTGGTGATCCAGTTTTGGCCAACACCATTTCCTGAAGATGGTTTTATCATTGCCAAGTCCATTGAATCTTCTTGGCACCTATGTGGTGGTTGAAATTGGATGTGCTCCGGTTTATATCCTCATTTTTTGTTCCATTGATCATTTGGGTCTGTTTTTGTGCCATACTAGGCTGTTTTTATGACTATAGCCCTGTAAATACAGTTTGACGTGTGGTATGATAATCCACCCTCAGTGGTTTGCTCGGGTTGCTTTGGTTCTCTGGGGTCTTTTGTTTTTCCCTATGAAACTAAACACCTCCCAATCAAAAAAAAAAGCCCAGTCCAGATGGATTCAAGGCAAAATTCCATAAAACATTTAAAAAACCTATACCCCTAACTACTCAAATATGTTTTGCATCTTTTCTCAGTCATTTTTAGTTCCTCACTTGGTGAAGTCTCTGTTCAAGCTCTTTGCTTCCATCTATTGAGTGGGGTCATTTGTTTTTCTTTTTTCTATTGTTTTTTGAGTATTTATCTATGACTTGGAAATCATGGCTTTGTCAGATGTATCTGCATTGAAAGTTTCCTCCCCGTCTCTCCACTCTGTGGGTTTTTTTTCTTACACTTCCTTGATTGTTTCTTTTGATTACAGAAGCATTTGAGTTTAATGAGGGTCCCATTTGTCAATTGTTCGACCTTAATTCTTGTGCAGACTCTGTCTAGATTTAGAAAGGCTTTTCCTACTCCTATGTCCTTGTAGTCTGCTGCCAACTTTTTCCTTCTATTGCCTTCAGAGTTTGGGGTTTCAACGGTGAGGGCTTTGATCCATTCTGAGCTGACTTTTGTGCAAGGCGAGGGGTAGGGGTTTAAGATGTTATTTTTCTAAAGTGGTGATCCAGTTTTTTGCCACCACACTTGCTGAAGATTTGCTGGCTTTTCGCCTTGGGGCTTCCTTGGCCCCCTTGTCAAATATAAGCTAGGGCTTCAATTTTACTATTTGCTCGCCTTTGGATCTTCGGTTATAGGTTCCACTTGGTCACCAGAGTCGTTTTTTTGATGCCCGCCGCTTGTTTTTCTGCCCTAAAGCCCTGTAGTATAGTATTTGGACGTCTGGTCTCGCGCTTCCCCCGAGTAGCTCTTTTTCCCTCAGTTTAGTTTTGGCGTTCGGGGGTCTTGTGTTTTTTTCCCCCTTGCTTTCAGCACGTTTTTTTGCCACCGCCTGTGCCGAAACTCTTTGGAGGATTTTGCTTGGGCTTGCGTTTCAATCTCGACCCGCCGTTTCGGTTTCTCCCCACTGGACCTTCTTTACCCCACTCTTTACTCATCTTCCCCCTCCCCTGGGCCCTGGGCGGATATATTTCCCTCTTCTGATGTTCCCTTTCTATTCATTTCCATTTCTTTCTCTCTTTCTTTTTTTTTTTTTTTTTTTTTTTTTTTTTTTTTTTTTTTTTTTTTTTTTTTTTTTTTTTTTTTTTTTTTTTTTTTTTTTGTTGTTTTTGAGGCTATTGTGAGTGGGAAGGTCTCTTTGAATTCTTTCTTCTGTTGCTTGTTGGTTGGTGTAAAGAAAGGCCATTTTTTTTTTTTTTTTTTTTAATGTTAATTTTGTCACTGCCCCTTTGCTGACGCTGTTAATCATTTCTAGGAATTGTTTCTAGGTGGAGTTTTTAGCATCCCTAAGTAAAAAATCATATCATAAGCAAAATGATAGTTTTGACTTCATCTTTTCCATTTATTACTCCTTTAATTTCCTGTTTTTGCCTTATTGCTCTAGCAAAGTGTTTCAAGCACTATATTATTGAAAAGAGTGTGACAGGGGGCACCTTGCCTAGTTATCCGCTACCTGTTAAAGGGATGTTTTCTTATCTGTCATTTTATTTCCCCATTTAGGATGCTATTGTCTGTGGGTTTCTTTTATAATGCTTTGATTACATTTAGGAATGATCCCTTCCAGCCAATTCCTTCTAGGACTTTAATTAAGAGATGAAGGGATGCTGTATTTTTGTCAAGGCTTATTCAGCATCAATCAATTGAGGATGATGGTGTTGTTTTTTTTGTCTTTGATTCCGATTATGTGTTTAATGAACGGTTTTTATTGATTTTCGTATGTTTGAACCATCCCTGCAGCTCTGTATGAATCCAACTCGGTCATGATGTATGATCTTCGTGATGTGGGTCTGTATGCGAATTGCCAGTATCCTGTTTAGAATTTGGGCATCTGTGTTTATTAGGGAAATGGGTCTACTAATTCTTTTTTGATTGGATCTTTGCCTGGTTTTTTGTCATCTCGTTCTGCTTGCTTCAATAGAAGCATTGGGCTCATTCCCATCTGCGTGTATACTTCTAAAACAGTTTCAGTCCGTAATCATGAGTTGTCGGCATCATTTTTGGCCCTGTTTTCTCGACTTCTGCTGGTCCCCCGTCTTTCACTTGGGCCTTTTTTTAAGTTGGGCGGCTTCTTCCATCCCTCCTCTCAATATCCTTCCTCCTGTATATAGTTACTAGTTTCCGCCTGCCTGCTCTCCTTCTTTCTCCTCAGTCTTCCCTCTTCTTGGCCGCGCTTATGGATAGCTCCAATCACACCCGGCTCCGCTCGGCGCTCCCTTTCATTCGCTGTTGTTGTCCACCTTGTCGCCTACATCGGTTCTTTGTTCTCCGTCACCCCCTCTACCACTTGTTCTTACATGGCTCATTGTTCCCTTGTCCGTTGTGCTCTTCCCCCTTTTCCTCCCGCTGGTCTTGGCTATTGGCGATTGTTCCGTGTTTCTTTTTGTTCCCTAAACTGGGCTCGAGGGTCTGTCTAAATCTTGTTTATTTATCCTATTCAATAGAGAACCAACTTTTGGCTTCATTGAGTTTTTTGTATTGTTTTCTTTGTTACTATTTCATTGAGTATCGGCTCTGATTTTTGTGATTTAATCTTCCTGTCTGTTGCGTTTAGGGGTTCATCTGTTATGTTGTCCAATCCATTCAAGTTGCTTTTTGCTGTAGGGAAGCCCTTTCTCATAGTTTTAATCAATCCACAAGTTCCTTGTGGTAACCAACGCCCCCCTCCTCCCATTAAAACCCCGCTGTTTTGCCATTTTCTCCTTAGTAACGCCTGTCTCCTGTTTGCTCTTGGGTTTCTTCTTTCCCTTTACCTCCCTGATTCCTTTTCACTTTCTTTGGCTCCTGCGTTTACATCAGGATATATCCTCACATATAAGGATTTGATACTAGGATCCATAAATGAAGGAGAACATCATTTGTTTCTGAGTCAGAGGTAGGTTCTTTTAATATTTTTATTTTACGTGTATTAGTGTATGTCTGCATGTATCTGAGGTGCACTCTGTGAGGCCATGCCTGTGGAGGTTCGACGCGGGTGCTGTGGCTCCCCGGGGCCTAGAGTATCCCGACGAGTTGTTATCCTTCCATGGTGGGTCCTGGGCATTGCCGCAGGTCCTCTGCCGAGCCGGCGTGCTGTTTTTTTTTTTTGTTTTGTACTTTTATTGACGCCAGGGTTCCTCCCTGTAGCCCCACGCTGTCCCCCTAGAACAAGCATCTGGTAGAGCATTGCGGCTTTAACTCATCAGGAGCTCACCTCCTCTAGGCCTCCCAGGTCGTGGCATTAAAAGTCGATCGCACACCACGAAAACACGGCAGAGAAAAAAAAAACAAGAAAAAAGCCACGTTTAAAGACCCTCCCCAGCTGGGGATAAATCCCCCGGCGTCCCCCGTTTTCCCCCTTCGGCCTCACCCAGTGTGGGCCCTATGAGCCCCAACGCCTAATCCTCCTCCGCCTCTTAAGCCGACCCCACCACCCCAACCCACCTGGCAGGCCAGGGGCGCGTGTGTCCGGTACCGTGAAAGTCCAAGTTCCCACGGCAACTAAGAGGGATCGTTTCCATCTTAGCACTACTATCAGGAGGTGTCCACTGGCTGCTATTTCCATGGCAACCAGGAGCGGTAGATATGATCCGTTGGGCAACAGAGACACAAGAATCGCCATGACGAATGCCTGGGACGGCCAACCTGAGGAGGCCCCCATCCTTGCACATCAGAGGATTTGATCTGTTTTCAAAAGACAGTAAAATAAGAGGCGCTGGGGGCCCGCAGTCCATATTGGGCTCTCCCACTTAGTCTAAGTCCAAGCGCGGATCCCAATCGTTTCATACTCCCCCAGTTTGAGGTTTCCCACCTCCCCCAGGTTCAAGTCAAACTCTTCAGTACACAGATAATGGTGAAGTACTTGATGTCTCGAACCAGGGCCGAAGGTCTGGGCTGTGCCCCTCACCGCTCCCCTTGGGCCAGGAAGCTCAAACAGCGGGTGGCACCCGGTGGAATCCACCCACGGCATCACAATGCATGCACGTCACGTGACATTCCATGAGTCAGGGTGGGGGAAGGGAACTGAAATCTGGACAGAGGGAAAGGGAGAGGGGTGACCTCACAGAGGGGTGACCTCACAGAAGGGACTGGATACCACCGCCACCGCATGTTCTCCCCATCCCCTGTCCCTGGCTCCCAGAGTTCCCTACTTCCCACACCTGGATCCCTGCTCTTCCGTTTCCCCTTTTGGCCTCCCATCCCACCCTGAACTCCAAGTATCTGGTCTTGGTTTCCAGAACCCTCGTTGGCCTCCCTTCCACCCTCCCCCCACCCTTCCACCTCCCCCAGCCCCTTGCTCCCAGTATCCTGTGCAAACGCCCTTAAAAGTACCGAAAAAAATCCGCCACATTCTTGCCTCAAACAAGCAAGACTTCACACAACACCCCGCCACAACTAACACTTTGATCACATCCACCCCAACTAACCCTCTACAAAAACCAGACAGCCCCCACACCCCACAGGGAGAGACACTCAGCTTTAAAGACGGTTCATTGTTCTTAGCAAGTCCCATGTGGTGTTCTGGGAATTAACTGGGTCCTCTGCAAGAGAATTGGTGCTCTTAANTTTTTTTTATTTCATTTATTTCTGTATGTGTACGAATGTACTGTCTGCATGCAGGTCTGTGCACCCGTGTCGTGCAATGCCGCGGAGGTCAGAAGAGGGTCTCGGATTCCCCTGGAGCTGGAGTTCTCCTGGAATTGGAGTCTCAGACGGTTCTCGGCCGCCATGTGGGTGCTGGGGATCGAACCCGGGTCCTCTGTAAGAGCAGTCGGTGCTCTTAACCGCTAGGCCATCTCTCCAGCCCCCAATTTTAGGTTTTTACTATTCTTTTTTTTTCTCTTTCTGAATGTTTATTTTGTAAACATACAAGATTCAGCACGTGAGCATAATTACCCATATCTAAAAACACAGCATCGAATTATATTAAAAATATAAAATATTAGCTGGGCATGGTGGCACATTCCTTTAATCCTAGCACTTGGGAGGCAGAGACAGGCGAATCTTTGTGAGTTCAAGGCCAGCCTGGTCTACAAGTGAGTTCCAGGACAGCTGGGGCTACAGGGAGACCCTGTCTCAAAAAGACCAAAAAAATATATATATATGTATATATAATATTAAATATCCAGATTGACAATCTTTACTTATAGTATTCTGTCCATTTCCATGGAATTAATATTATTTGGGGGTTTAAACATACCTTATTGAGTGAAAATTTCTTTCTCTGCTTGTTCTACATTCCTATGAGTTCTTGCCTTTTTTTCAGTGATGAGATTTTTCATGATTCCATCCCCCTGTCTCTGCCAGCTTAGAAACTGTATACTTTTTAATTATCCTGTAAGTGTGTGTGTGTGTGTGTGTGTGTGTGTGTACAACCTTAGCTGAGAAACTAGTGGCAACTGATCACTGCTGGGTTCAGCAGAGTTGGTCTTCTTTAAGGGAGTGACACTAGATAGGCTGATCAGACTCCTGTGAATAAACTCATTGTATTAGTCACTTTTCTGTTGCTGTGATAAAACCACCATGACCAAGGGAACTTATAAAAGGAAGAGTTTATTATTTGAGCTTACGATTGACGGTCCCAGGGAATTAGAGTCCATTGTGGCGGGAGGCATGACGGCTGGAGCTGGAGCAGAAAGCCAAGGTTCACATCTGGCAATGAACACAGGAAGTCAAGAGAGAGAGAGAGACTGGAGACTGCAAGGCTTGTTAAACTCACTAAGCCCGCCCCCAATGACATACTTCCTCCAGCATGGCCACACCTTCTAAGACCTTCCAGAACAGTCCCACCAACTGGGGACAAAATATCTGAATACTTAAAGCCTATGGGGGACATTCTCATTCAAACCACCACACTCATACCAAGGGACATCTGGGGCCACAAATGACATGATAGGCCTTAACATGTGTCACAGAATGTATGGAATCTGCTGTGGCACCATGGGGGACTACAGAGAGGGGAGGAGGTCTAAATAAGATATAAGATGTATGAAATCCATGAAAGTTCAATATAAAAAACAGATTGAGCTGGGCGTAGTGGTGCATGCCTTTAATCCCAGCACTCAGGAGGCAAAGGCAGGCAGATCTCTGTGAGTTCAAGGCCAGCCTGGTCTACATAGAGAGTTCCAGAACAGCTGGGGGTACTGGGAAACCGTGTCTCAAAAAAGGACCAAAAAATTTTTGGAACTCAGGCTAACCTGAACTAGCCATGTTGCTCAGAATGGCTTTGAACTTGGGATTCTCCTGCCTGTGCTTCTAGGGTTTTCATCACCACCACATCTAATTCAATCTGAAAGATTTGATAGTATGATTAAACCTATGTTGAAATGACAAAGCCGTGTAAGAGGGATTGATAATACTACAACTTCTACATATGGAAGAGGACATCTTTCAATTGTTTAATGCTGGGTTTGAATCCAGGGCCCCACAATGTTGTATACACACGCTACCACTGAGCTCCATCCCCAGCTTCAAAGTTCAGTTTTGAAGGCCCTTCTGTATACATATCCTGGTTCTATTTCTACAGCCTCTTCACAGTTTACATCAAGTCAATGCTTCCATTTTATTGCTTTACTTTTGTTAATGAACAATTTTTTCTCCACTTCATTTTGAATAGTCTAATAGTTTAAAAATAAATCTATTGATTTTTATATAAAATTTGTAAGTACTTATTTTTAGTTCATTTTATTTTTCATTATAAACATGAGGTCTCCTCTAGTATAGTTTTATAGACTCATTTCTTTAGGGGGGGTATTTTCGAGACAGGGTCTCCCTGTAGTACCAGCTGGCCTGGAGCTCACTCTGTAGACCAGGCTGGCCTTGAACTCACAGAGATCTGCTTGCCTCTGCCTCCCAAGAGCTAGGATTAAAGTTGTGTGCCACAATGCCTGGCATGGACTCAATTTGATGTGAGACTTAAGTATGTTTTCCAAATGTGAATTTTTATAAATTAACTGTGCTTTATGAGAGTTTTATTTTATTATCTTTTGTGGGAGTGACTTTGCTCAGATTGCTCCTGTCTTCCCTAACTTCATAGCCAAAGTTGATTTTATATTTTGAGATCATTTAACACTGTTCAGTCTGCTTTCCTACTTGTGTAATCAGCTTATTTAAATATATTTAGCCTTTAGGAAAATAAGGTAAACAATCTTACTAGTCCTTCGGCTCCTCTTGCCATCGCATTTACAAGCTACATTGAACACACAGCTTTAGTTTATGTTCCCTGCTTCTCCCTCATGACCCTTCCTGGCCCCTGACCCAAAACGTGTGTGTGTGTGTGTGTGTGTGTGTGTGTGTGTGTGTGTATGTATGTGTGTGTGCTGTGAAAACAGCATTGCTGAAAGCATCGTTGCTGGAAATGACAAATTATCCACCATGTTTGTTGTAAGCAAGTGTGGGCTTCCTTGGATAATATCTATTTGTGATTTGTATGCTGTTCTGGGTCAGTAGGTGTCAGAAAAAGCGACTTCTTCTGGATAAGACAAAATTCTTCATTTTTCTCTCATACCATATGGGTGCTTGAAATCAAACTCAGATCCTCTGAAAGAGCAGTCAGTTCAATACTCTTAACTACTGAGCCATCTCTCCAGCTCCCTAATTTAGCTTTTTCAATTACTGATAATTTCATTTTTCTTCTTTAAAAGAATTTTTGGTCCTAATAGCTGATAATTTGTCAGAAATGTTCTTTAGACATATATAAAGTAAAATATATCTAGGATTTCCAAGACCATCTTTATTTTTGCTTTATTAGTTTGATAAAGATTTTGTGAAGGGTCTGTCATATGCCAACTGTATTTTTGTAAATCTTTTTCTTATCTCTAGGGTTTTTGCTTTATGTACTTTGGTACCGTGTTGTTTTGTGAATAAACATTCAATATTATTATGAAATCTATGCCTGGCTTGGTGGTACATGCCTTTAATCTCAGCACTAGGGAGGCAGAGGCAGGTGGATCTCTGTGAGTTCAAGGCCAGCCTGGTCTTTGGAGCGAGTCCAGGACAGCTGGAGCTGCAGGGAGACCCTGTCTCAAAAACACCAAAGGGGAGACAAGGTCTCCCTGTAGTCCCAACTGTCTTAGAACTCACTATGTAGATCAGGCTGGCCTTGAACTCACAGAGATCCACCCAGTTCTGTCTCCAGAGTGCTGGGATTAAAGGCCTATGTCACCATGCTCAGCCGGGGACTGTTATAGTCTTTATTCTACTATATAAGGTATGAGTCGAAAAGTAAATAAAAGACCACACAGAAAGCGTTTGGAAAGTATTAAATAAAAGACTATACAGAAAATGTTTGGACAGCATTAAACACATAGTCACTGATAAATGATAGCTTCCATTGCTTCGAATTCCTTTACTTTTAGATTATTTATTTATTTATTGAGACAGGGTCTCCCTTTACTCACATATGGCCTAGAGCTCATTCTGTAGACCAGGCTGGCCTTGAAGTCACAGAGATCCACCTGCGTCTGCCTCCTGAGTGCTAGGATTAAAGGTGTGCGCCACGACACCTGGCTTAAAAACAGGTTCTTAGCCGCCATGTGAGTGCTGGGAATTAAAAGCATGTGCCACCACGCTCGGCACTAAAGATGGTTCTTAGCCGCCATGTGGGTGCTGGGAATCAAACCCAGGTCCTCTGCAAGAGCAGTCAGTGCTCTTAACTTCTGAGCCATTTCTCCAGCCCACGTTTTTAGATTTTTTTTCTTTCATTTTGAGCTAGTATGCTCTCTTATAGACAGCAAGTCATCCAACATGGGTTTAAAATTTTGTATTATGTGCCCGTGTGTGTGTGTGTGTGTGTGTGTGTGTGTGTGTGCGCGCACACACGCATGTACCATGCCCATGCAGACCCGATATTGATATCAGGTGTCCTGTATCATTCTCCATTTTGTTTTCTGAAGCAGCATCTCTCTCTTGAACTTGGAGCTTGCCGTTTTGGAGCTGGCTGCTTTTGTTTATGTTTTTTAATGTAGGCACTTAGGGCTATAAACTTCCCTCTTAGGACTGCTTTTAAAGTATTCTATAGGTTTTGTTGTGTTGTCATTGTCATTTAGTTCCAGGAATGCTTTTATTTCTTTATTTCTTCCTTGACCCATTCATTATTCAGGAGTGTGTTGTTTAGTCTCTATGTGTTCTTGTAGATAGTAGGGCTTATCCTGGTGTTCATATTGAGTTTTATTGCACTATGGTCTGATAGAATGCATGAAATTATTTCAATCCTTTTGTATTTGTTGAGGTTTTTTTTCTGTGTCCCAGTATGTGGTCGATTTTGGAGAATGTTCCATGGGGTGCTGAGTAGAAAGTATATTCTCTGGTGTTTGGGTGGAATATTCAGTAGATATCTGTGAGGTCCATTTGGAGTAATGTATTATTCAGTTCAGATGTCTCTCTGGTTATTTTTTGTCCAGTTGATCTATCCAAAGAGCTCAGTGGGGTATTGAAGTCCCCCAGTATTAGCGTGCTGAGATTAATCTGTGCCTTAAGGTCTTGCAGGATTATGTTTATAAAGTTTGGTGCACTGGAGTTTGGTGCATATATATTTATTTATTTTTTATTTTTTTGGTCTTTTCGAGACAGGGACTCCCTGTAGCCCCAGCTGTCCTGAACTCACATTGTAGACCATGCTGGCCTTGAACTCACAAAGATCCGCCTGCCTCTGCCTCCCAAGTGCTAGGATTAAAGGCATGCGCCACCATGCCTGGTGCATATATATTTATGATTGCGAAATCTTCATGATTAATTGCTCCTTTCATAAGGATGTAATGGCCCTCTTTGTCTTTTCTGATTAGTTTTATATTGAGGTCTATTTTGTCTGATATTAGAATGGCAACTCCTGATTCCTTCTTGGTACTATTTGCTTGGAATATCTTTTTTTCCATCCTTTCACTTTAAGTTGGTGCCTGTCCTTGAGGGTGAGATGGGTTTCTTGTAGACAACATATAGATGGATTCTGTTTCCTAATCCATTCTTCCAGTCTATGTCCTTGAATTGGGGAGTTTAGACCATTAATATTTAAGGTTATTACTGAGAGATGTGCATTTCTTCTTTTCACCTTATTTTCTATTTGCATTCTTGGTCTAGGTTTGTATTTTCACAGTTATACTTTTGTTAATTTCTCTCTCTAGCTGCTTGGGGATAGGTGCTCCTTTCCTCTGTCCTTTGAATTGCTTCGAGTGTTTTCTGAAGGGTTGGTTTTTTGGACATATATTCTTTCATCTTGTTTATATCATGAAAGATTTTTCTTTCTCCTTCAACTATAACTGACATTTTTGCTGGGTATAGTAATCTGGGTTGGCATCTATAGTCATTTAGTACTGGGAATACATTAGTCCACATTCTTCTTGTTTTCATAGTTTGCACTGAGAAGTCATCTGTAATTCTGATTGGTTTTCCTTTATATGTAACTTGCTGTTTTTCTCTTGTGGCTTTCAGTATCTTGTCTTTGTTTTGGGTGTCTAGTGTTTTAACTATGATATAGCATGGGAATTTCTTTTTTGATCTTGTCTATTTGGATTTCTATGTGCTTCTTGTATTTGTATGGGCTTGCCTCTTTTCAGTTTAGGGAAATTTTCTTCTATTATTCTGTTTAAGATCTGATCAATACCATTGTCATGGGATTCTCCTTTCTTTATCCCTATGATGCAGAGGTTTCCAGTTTTCCCTTTTGGTTATATATTGGGAGGTTCAGTTGGCTTTTCCTTTTTTGGTCTGGAGGTTCTCCGGAAGCCCTGAGGTAACAATCAGGTCAGTTCACTTCTGAGCATGCACCTGCTTTTTGCTGGAGTGTTGCTACAGCTATTCTCAATGGGATAGCCTCAGTTTGGTCTTTTCAAAGTGTCCCAAATTTTCTGATTGTTCCACTCTTGTGTCTTTTTAAATTTTTCATAATCTTTGTTTGAGCTTTCTAGTTTTTCCTTGCTATCTTCCAGGTATGATATTCTATTTTATGCTTCATCCAATCTGTTTTTGAGGCTTTTTCCCATCCTTTCCTGTTGATTGGATGAATGTTCAATTTCCATTTTCATTTCATCCTGTGATTTCTTTAGTATTTTCACTTCCTTCTGGAGCTTGTCATTTTCTTCTTGTAGCGCCTTATTTCGCTGGTCTATTTCCCTTTTCATTTCAGCATGGGATCTTTTCAGTGTTTCTATTTCCTTCCAGAGTTTGTCATTCTTTCCCTCCAGTTCCTTCCTGAGTTCTCCATTCTCCCCCTTTAGTTCTCTGATTTATTTATATTCTTTGATTATATCTATGATTATTCTTCTAAAATCCGTGTCCTGGGTCCCTTCCAATGAGATCTTATTGTAAAGGTCTTCTATAGGACTGGTAGCATCTGGTGGAGATTTATTATGTGCTTTTCCCATGTTGTTTTTTCTTTGTGTTTTTGGCATGTGGGTTTATTTTCTTGTTTGTATTCTGGTGCAAATCTCAAATGTTTCTTTGCTGCATTGAAAGCTTAATTTGTGGGGCTGGAGAGATGGCCTAACAGTTAAGAGCACTGATCACTCTTGCAGAGGACCCGGGCTCAATCCCCAGCACCCACATGGTGTCTGAGAACTATCTTCAACTCCAGTTCCAGGGGAATCTGACACCGTCTTCTGACCTCTGAGGCATTGCACGACACAGGTGCACAAACCTACATGCAGACAGTATATTCATACACATACAAGAATAAATAAAACTTTAGAAAAAGAAAAGCTTAATTTGCTTGTTTCCTATAGATATGTTCATTGTCTTCTCCTTGGTTTATGGAGGGATGGTTGTGCTAGGTTTCCAATTTTCCCTTTTGGTTATATATTGGGAGGCTCAGCTGGCTCTTCCTTATTTGGTCTGGAGAACCTCCAGAAGCCCTAAGGTAACAATCAGGCCAGTTCACTGCTGAGCATGCAGCTGCTTTATGCTGGGGTGTTGCTACAGCTGTTCTCAATGGGATACCCTCAGTGTAGCTCGAGAGGGTTGGGTGGCCTCTGGACCTAGTGGGTGTTCAGCTGGGTGGGTGATTTCACCCTGCAGCTGTGCGCACTGGGCCAGGTATTGTTGGCTGGCAGGCAACAGGCCATGCCCAGGACAGTGCTGCCTCCTCTTTCTAGACCTGATGGGTGTCTGGCTTGCTGGGCAACTCCGTCCCACCTCTATGCATGCTGGTCCAGGTGTGGCTGGCTGGCAGGCAACAGGCCATGTCCAGGGGAGCCATGGGCCTGCCTGGTGTTGTGCTCACATATTCCCCAGGCACCACGCTGCCTCCTCTCTCTAGATCTGGTGGGTGTCCAGCTGGCTGGCAGTTTCTTTAATTTTTTTTCTGGTATTTTTGAGACAGGGTCTCCCTGTAGCCCCAGCTGTCCTGGAGCTTGCTCTGTAGACCAGGCTGGCCTTGAACTCACAGAGGTCTGCCTACCTCTATCTCCCAAGTGCTGGGATTAAAGTTTTTTAAATGCAGTTCTCTTTTCAGAGTAAACAGAATTTTGTTTTCTCTTGTCATTTTTACCATAATTCAGAAGATAGAAAGATCTGTTTCTAATTTTATTAGTAGTTACTATAAAGTAATTCATAAAAAAAGCAATTCACAACGATTCTCCTGTTTACTTAATTATCCAAAATAACAAAAATGATGACATTGACTCACTCATGGAAGTCAAAGACTATGGTGCTTTGACTTTTGTTTCCTTCCATGATTTCTTCTTCATAAAAGTAATGCTGTATCATAAATCCCATCACCCAGAATTCAGCCTGGTCCAGGAGAAACTAACCTAGAGTGTTTGATATTGGCCTATATTAAATTGATCAAATGGCATGATGCCATTGACCTTCACTGCTGTTGTAAGAAAAGCTACACAAAACTGTGGATTGCAATTACCTTGAGGATCTTGTTCATTGCATTACTGTGTCCTCCAAACCAGACAGTGTTCTCTAAGCTCAGAATCAGAAATTATGGTTTTCATGACTATGTGGTTTGCTTTCTCCTTTGTGAGCACAGATATTCTCATTTTATAACTTTAACTTCTAGAAAATTTAGAATGCATTTTTT